>JAGVVM010018114.1:0-17416 GCA_019149425.1 Psidium friedrichsthalianum
AAACATGCAGCATAATCAACATCATTGAGAAGTACAAACTCAGCACGCACGCACAGAGACATACACACCCATAGCACACAAAGGACTTCCCCCAATCAGCCCAACAGTCGCAATCAAAACAAGATTTTAATATAGACAGGCATCAACAACCAATAGACTTTAAGCGTATCAAACATGCCCCAGATAACAACCTATGCACACAACTTTGCAACTTTTAATGCTTGAGTAACATTCGAGTCAAAGGGTCCTGACAACAAATTTTTTTTTTTTAATAATTGATTTCCTGACAACAGTTACTGACAAGTAAAAGACTAAGTTGCGCTTCACTCTTCTCCGAAGAACTTTGAAATTAAATAATTGTGAAAGGTTGTATTACATATTTTGCAGAAAACTTTCTCATCAATCTGGTGCAGTGAGACTCTAAATTAAAACTGGCGTTTTACCCATAAATAATTTGAAAGACGCTGGTAAAGATCTTCTTTCTTTTGCATAGAAGACACCAGATTTCTTCAAATGATACAAGCCTGGATCTATAATGATAGGTCTTGCTCGTTCAACCCTACAAGCACGTACAAGAATTTTCATCAGGAAAAATGACTGAAGATGTCAAAATTCGAAAACAATTACCACTGGCATGACTTTTATACTCACTCTTTATAGCCGAGGTCACACACTGTGCTCAAGAAATTTAGATCCCTTGGCAAGTATGAGAAGATGTGCAAGAGATCTGCGAATTAAAAACATATGAAAGAAAATAGTCAAGCTTTCATCCCAATTTCATACTTACTCCAACCCTAATTTGTACAGAAGCAATATTAGACAAAGGATAAATCATGATTACCACAAAGTGCACCACCCTAGCAGAGAGTTAATAATAAAAGATGACTACTGTTGAATGTAATGGGAGAAAGCTTTTGCACAGGGAGAGATTGTGTCCTTACAAAAGGTTCGCCTATTTGATTATGGATTTAAAAACGCTCAATCTAGAAAGCAAGCTCTTCTAGTTAATATGCATCTGCTGAAAAGTGAACTAAAAGTTTTATGCTATACGGTGCCATCTCTATGTAACTTATTAATCTCATAGGACATTATGGGCATGACTTAGTTCCACATAAATCATATAGAGAAAGGACTAAATTAGGTAATATCTCATTGTCAGTCACTTATTAGAAGTCACGATTCAAAGTCGCCATAATGACTAGTATTAGATCCCTGAATAGGTGCATCGAGCTTGGTCAATCCCAAGCATGGAGGTGGCTGTGCTCGAACAAGGCAATGGATTATCAGGGACAAATCATTGGCGTTTCGGAGGGATTGGCCCATTCAAACAGGAATCGCAGGGCTTCAGCATAGCACAGGTTGCTCTTCTTAGATGATCCAAATGCAAATGGCTTGAGGATTGAAATGCATGAGCATGCATGGTTCAGTCTTGCATGTGCTAGGAGGCTTGTGCATGATCAAGTGTTAAGCATGGATGGACTGACTAGGAGGGTCGACATGAGCAACACACTTTATGGATTTGCTGATCATGCTCTGGCTAGTGTTCATGCATCAGTCGTCGCAACAGGTGGACTGGTCATGTGAACCAGGCATGTGGTGCATGTGTGAGTTGGTGGGTCCTGTGATCAGGCTATATGAGTCAATGAGATGACAAACAAGAATGTGTGTAAGCCCGTGAACAGCAGTGCTCCTGAGTGCGCCAGTGTGTACCCAAGGTTGCGACTCAGTCAGGTGTGTGCCCATGGGCGCCCAAGGCAGTTGCTGAATGTTGCAAAGGTCTGCTGGACAGGTTCCAGGGCTAGTTGCAGATAAGGCTTAGAAAATCGAGCAGGATTGATCTAAAGTAAAGTTGGTAATCACAGGACACATGTAATAATCTGAGTAGCATGTTGTAACCACTTATCCCTTGTGTATATCTTGAGTCTGTCCGTGCATATCCAGACCAGAAAGTGTAATTTCTGCGAGTTTGTAATGAGTTTGAGAGGCTCAGACACTGCTGTATTGTATGAGTTTGAATCAATAAGATTGTTGGATGATTCCAGCATCTCTTGTGCATTTCAATCACTAGGTGTGTGTGAGCGTCTGGACTATTCCTAGCCTTCTGCTCAACTCTGACTTGGTCAATGAGTGTTTCAATGTGTTTGGTCATGAAAAACCATTGGGAGTGACTAGGTTTTGGCCAAGCATGAGAAAGTGTTTGTGACTTGGTCACCAGTGTGATCAAGCATGCGATGTGACCATGGCATCCTGGGCTGGTTTGCAGTCAAGGGTGCTATGAACATGATAAAGGGGAAGCCGGAATTGTGTATGCTTGTGTTGGATCATACAACATGTGGCCTGGCTCATGGGATAGTATTTGTGATAGTGTGTGCTTCTGTTGAATAGGGTGTGTGGCCTGGCCAAGGTGTGATGTGCTTGACCGCATCATAGGGCGGAAAATTTGGTGGCCAAAATTGACCCGTGATAACTAGCACACTTCATGCAATAGAAGACAGAATGGTTACACATGTAATAATGATAAAATTCACCATTATACGTCTGATTATGTAGAGCTGCATTGATTAGTTTCTATCACCCTTCTCTGGCCATGCCCATAAAAAACAGAGATCCACACACAGAAGTGACAACAAATAAAAGAGAAGAGAATGTTTGAAATTATTCCAACATCTGCCATAACAACTTAATGATGAATACTCCAACTTGCAGCCACATTCAAAAGACACACTTCCATTCAGCCAACTCAATAAATCAAGCATTACCAAACGGGCAATCCATTGCAGGAAAATAAAAGAAATGCTGAACAACTTGCAGAGGCCCAGCGCCAGTTACTTTTTTGAGCTTTTATTTTGCTTTTCAATGTACACCCTGGTTAGACAAGTCACAGGTTAAAGCAGGCAATTCAAGAGTGTGTATTAGGTACTAAATAGCTCCAACTCCCCCATTCTCTGTCCCCCACTCCCCCAACCAAAAAAAAAGAAAAGAAAAAAAAGGAGGAACAAAAAACCCAGCCCCTGTCTTTCCACGCCAATGCATTACCACCATCAATGGCCCTTGTAATGCCACTAACGAACGCAAATTCCAATTTTCACTCCTTCATAGAACAGTTTCTTGGACAATCTAACTACATAGTAGGCCAAGAAAATAAAATCTTGGCTCTAAGCATAATCTAGGACATGAATACTATAAATGACTCCTCATAATAATGGCAAGCTGTCAACACACGCCCTAAAAGCATTTACGTTAGTTCCTAAAACAAACCTAACGATACCATAAAGTCCATACCTAGCCACTAGCTAGTCATTTCAAACTTCATCCCATGGTTGAATCGACAGTGAAATTTGAGATTTTTGAAGGTCCAAACAAGACTCGGATTAAACCTGTTTTTCTTCCGTACTTCTCTTCATCCCTCCACATAACATACACCCAAAACACCACCCGTTAATCTTCACATTGAAGAAATGATAGATTAAAAATCACTACTACAAAAGTTTAGTTAGCTCAAATTTTAATTGGATTTAGATTGCGTCAAAGGAGTCGAAATGAAGAAGAAATCTCAGTAAATGGTCGGCTCACGCATGGGAAAATAGCAAACTAACCATCTTGCGGCACGAGAGGATAATCTGAGGCGCTCAGATTGATGAACCAGTCCCAATCCTTGGCCCGCTTCAACAGAACCGCGATCGCGTGGAGCGTGGAAGCGATCATCGTCGGGCCCTTCGACGTGACCAAGTCCGCATCCCGATCACCATCACATTCCCGAACTCCCTCATCACGCCCTCCGACTTCGCATACCTCGCGAGCTCGAGCCTCTCGCTCTCAGGCGCCTCGACATCCAGGTGGATCAGATAATAGTTCCTGGGGTGGTACACCGCCTGAAGGAGGCGCTTCACGCTGGCGCCGTCGTCCTTCGTGCCGGTTATCAAGTACGCGAACCTGGGCAACCTCGGCAGCTCCGAGGACCAGCCTCCGGCGGAGAGGGGCGGGGACAAACGCTGGCCGGAGAAGCCGGAGGCGGGCGGCGGGAACTTGGCGCTGAAGAGGGAGAGGGAGAGGAAGAGGAGGAGGGAGAGAGCGGAGGTGATGAGCAGCGGGGCAAGCCATTTGCCGTCGAGCAAGGGAGGAATGTGGCTTCTTTTCATGGCGGATTCAGCGAGATTAGGGCTCCGGACGGGGGGGAAGCGTTTTAGGTGGTCGGGTTCCGCCGAGTTTTGGTAGGGAACGTGCGTCAGGCGTGCGGTGATGCGTCGGTGTCGAAGTGCGCTCAGGAGGTTCAAACTAGCTATAGGAAGTGGGTGGCTGCTATCATAGGAGTCCTATGTAACTTTAGCAAATCCAATGTCGCGATCGTATTTATGTAGCTTATTCCGAATTAATACATAATTGATTATTGGTGAGATCAAGTACCGTCAGTTACTCGATGAGAATGTTTGACTTTGGCCGATGAGTAACCGTATTTCTGTAAAGAAAATCATTTCGGAACTCGAGATTCATGATCGCGACAGAGCTCGGCAACAGAAAAAAAAAAAAGCAATCGATTTTATCAAATTGTGCGTGCATTGCATTTTCATTAATATTTAGATATCATTTCATAAATAAATCAAGAGTTTACTTTTTAAGTCAAACCTAAAAGGAAAACCTCGATTGAAACATAAATATCCCGTATAGTGTGGAATCGCATTGCATACAAGCACATCCCTTTCGTCCTTACATATAGATCTGGGAGTTTAAATTTCAAAATTTTCATGCATAGGTCGAAAGTTGACTTTTTGGATCCAATCGAGAAATTCGACCTTCAATCGAAAACATGGCCATTTCATCGTCTTGTGTCAATTTTCATTAGATTTTTCCTTTTCTTAATAACTAGGAACATTATAAAATTTTAGGATATCAGATTGGACACTGAAAATTTCAATCTCCCGTAACACCGAGCTCCTGGATTAATTGAGTTCAGGGTAAGCTCGACTCTCTCCCCTTTTCCCCTCCGGTTCACGCTCCTGAACACCCACTTAATCCCACATTTTCTGCACACCCTAAGCATCATAAACTCGACCATCCTCGAGTCCAAATTAGGCTATAAATTGAGCTAAAAATTTTGTTGTTGACAAAAGTCAAGAAACCTGCTGCCAAAATCGACAGCACTCGATCCCAAGAAGCTGAACTGCTGCAGGCATGCACACGGGCAAGGAAAGTGGACTGGTGGACAGCAGCTGTGAGCTAGAAATAGAGGGGAAATGCATCTTAGCTTTGTTCACTATCCAAGGGCCATTTTGAAAGTGAAGAAGCTGGGAGTTGGAGTTGAGGAAGGAGTAGTTGATCCATCTTCATTCACCAGTTCAAGCTGTGTGAAGGCAACCAATCCCATTACATACGCAGTGGATTACACGAAATTAACAAGTCCAAGTCTTGCTTAAATTATTGATCGGAGAAGTATATCATGTAGAACGGACATATCTCAATAGCCACAAATTAAAAGCCCAAAAGTATATGAGAAAGAATTCAAATCCAATGATCACTTGTTCTTCAAAAGAATTGTTTTTAAGAAGGGAGACTATAAGCAATTTTTAACGTCGTATATTTAAATGGAGGGAATATACAGTCTTCTCCTCTTTGGAATGGAAATCAAATCGCCCATTATTGTGATCTGTAAGACCTGCCTTTTCGGTCTTCCTCTATATGGTAATTGATACCATACAATAAAAGCAATTTCAATTTTTTGCTCTGCACAATTAATTTCAATTAAAAAATCAACATCTCCCACTCTCCCATAAAGAGTTAAACATTTCTATTTCTCTTCTCATTACAAAGTTCATATGGGCAAATAATTTTTGCAATCAATATACTCTAAGAGCCTGTTGCCATGCATCTCAGGAATATATAGCAGCTCATATTAGGCACTATAATTTAGAATATATCTAGTGTACAGTACCTAGATCAATCAGTCACATTTATATCTCTCATGATCTCTTCAAAAGTTCGATATGTATGCATTCACAATTATGAGTTTGCATTCACAATTACGATTAAACTCATATAATCATAATTGGTTGATCTGTGAATACAATCATAATGTGACATCAACAATGAATTGGTCTTCCTCCTTTCATAAAATCTCTTCGTTTCAACTCAATTCACTTTTCTAGAAATGTCTCACTAGATAGAATCGTCCTTGATCATTGGCAACATTCTAGGATGGCAAACATTGAATCAAAATTTTAAGAATAAGTCAAAATCATGAGGGCACTAAGCTGAGGAACTCATATCCTCAAGAGTCTTGCACAGTTGTATACTTGAGATCAATACTCTTGCTAACTCTTCTTGGTCATCTCATGCATACGTAATATGAAATACATATTACAGTATTCTTTCCTTTCCCATGGAGCATATGTCTTTATACTCAATACCACACAAATGATTATTCAAATATTCCCAATATCTAACTTAAGTTTACAAATCTACTCTCTTCAAGGAATCCATCAAAGCTCACATTTGGCATCAAAGGCAGATAAAGTGAAATACGTGGGTTACTTTGCTTTTGGGCATAACTTTTAGAGATTTCAATGTAGGGAACTAATCCCTTTGCCTACAAATGACAAGGAAAATATCTCTAGGAATTGATTTCATCATAAGATCTGCTATCATGCTATGTGTAAACATGTAATGTGCATTCATATATTTTCCAACCATGTCTTTCACAAAATTATACTTTGTGTATATATATTGGTCTCACAATATGTAACGGGCCTGGGCCTCCCACTTGCACAATATTGTCCGCTTTGGACACTAAGTCCTCACGGCTTTGTTCCTCCGCAGGCTACTAGCCCGGGAAAACGCGTTGTGCAAGTTCAAGGAGTCAATCTATTATCAACTAGCCCAGGACTTCCCCCTAGGCGATGTGGGACACGGGGTTTTACATCCCTCCCCCAAGGGAACAGCGTCCCGCTGTGAACCAGCGAGAGTGTCACTGCGGCCCCACACGCGGTCGGGAGTCGGCTCTGATACCAACTGTAACGGGCCTGGGCCTCCCACTTGCACAATATTGTCCGCTTTGGACACTAAGTCCTCACGGCTTTGTTCCTCCGCAGGCTACTAGCCCGTAAAACGCGTTGTGCAAGTTCAAGGAGTCCAACCTATTATCAACTAGCCCAGGACTTCCCCCTAGGCGATGTGGGACACGGGGTTTACACAATAGATCCTTAGTATAAGCTATTGCTACTTCGCTATTACAATTAATCAGTAATTGAACCTATAGAATCTTTAACAACACCTCATTGCTCCAAATATCTCTTAAGCCAATCACTCTCTTGTACTACTGCTAATAGTCCCACGAATTTAACTTTTATCATGGATAAGGCTATACACGTTTATTTCTTACTACTCCATGATTTGGTGCCATTATTAAGTAAGAACACAAATCCAGAGGTGAAATTTCTCTCAATTTAAACCTTCTCTTCAATTAACATCTGTATAACCTTCAGAGTGCAGATCTCTAGCAAATAATCAGTAGTACCACTCAGATACCTTAGGATTCTATCGATGGTAGTCCACAGTGCTTGACCTGAATTGGATTGGTATCTACTCACCATTCCAACTAGATAAGAAGTATTAGCTCTTTTACACACCATAACATATATTAAGTTTCCAACAGTACTAGCATATGGAACACTTTCCATTCATTTCCTTTCTTGTAAAGTCTTAGGGTACAATGTACAAATCAAACCTTTACTTCTTGCAATAGGAGTATCTAGGGGTTTATAGTTTTGCATATGAAAGAGATAACGGTCTCTTTAAACAATCTCTTGAAATCTTAACTTTAAGAATATATGTAGCTTCACTCATATCCTTCATTTCAAAGTTAGCACAAACCAATTCTCAATTGACAAACTATGATTCGAAAAAAAAAACTGTATTGATAAACTCCATATTATTTCCGGCAATATGTATATCACAATATATAATGATAAGATCACAAATTGATCTTTGGATCTTTGATATGTATACACAATGATCTTCATCAATCATTACAAAATAATATGGCACTATGGTATATTGAAAATGTAAATACTATTGTCTCGAAGACTACTTAAGGTCATATATTGATATTGAAAATCGATATACTTTTATTCTTGGCCTTCTATAACAAACCCAATGGTGTTCCATATAAATTTTCTCTTCTTATTCTCCATTGAGAGAATCAATCCATACATTCATTTGATGTAATTCACAAACCAAACTAGCCACTATTACAAGAATAAGACGAATTGAGGTAAATCTTACCACATGAGCAAAATTCTCTTCATAATCAATTTCTTCATGTTGATTATACCATTTCGCCACAAGATGAGTCTATATCTCTCAATCGAGCCATCAACCTTATGTTTTATTTTAGGAACCTACTTGTTCTCAATGGCTTTGCGTCTATTTGGAAAATCAACTAATTCCCAAACTTAGTTTGATTTCATTGCTTATATCTACATTTCCTCGTCAAGGCAAGTTAGAGTCTTATTTACACAATTTCACTCATCCTATTCTTGTGGAGCGATCATGAAAACTTATTTATCAATGTCAAAACGTCGAGGGGAATGCTATTGCCACTTGTTCTTCGTATTGGAGATTGTACACTTAGTACATCATGTTTCATTACGCTCCCTATACTTATCATGCTCCAATACGCTCTCACTTGGAATAAATAATGATGGCATCGTCTCATTGAGCAATGAGACGATGCCATCATTATTTATTCCAAGTGAGAGCGTATTGGAGCATGATAAGTATAGGGAGCGTAATGAAACATGATGTACTAAGTGTACAATCTCCAATACGAAGAACAAGTGGCAATAGCATTCCCCTCGACGTTTTGACATTGATAAATAAGTTTTCATGATCGCTCCACAAGAATAGGATGAGTGAAATTGTGTAAATAAGACTCTAACTTGCCTTGACGAGGAAATGTAGATATAAGCAATGAAATCAAACTAAGTTTGGGAATTAGTTGATTTTCCAAATAGACGCAAAGCCATTGAGAACAAGTAGGTTCTAAAATAAAACATAAGGTTGATGGCTCGATTGAGAGATATAGACTCATCTTGTGGCGAAATGGTATAATCAACATGAAGAAATTGATTATGAAGAGAATTTTGCTCATGTGGTAAGATTTACCTCAATTCGTCTTATTCTTGTAATAGTGGCTAGTTTGGTTTGTGAATTACATCAAATGAATGTATGGATTGATTCTCTCAATGGAGAATAAGAAGAGAAAATTTATATGGAACACCAATTGGGTTTGTTATAGAAGGCCAAGAATAAAAAGTATATCGATTTTCAATATCAATATATGACCTTAAGTAGTCTTCGAGACAATAGTATTTACATTTTCAATATACCATAGTGCCATATTATTTTGTAATGATTGATGAAGATCATTGTGTATACATATCAAAGATCCAAAGATCAATTTGTGATCTTATCATTATATATTGTGATATACATATTGCCGGAAATAATATGGAGTTTATCAATACAGTTTTTTTTTTTTTCGAATCATAGTTTGTCAATTGAGAATTGGTTTGTGCTAACTTTGAAATGAAGGATATGAGTGAAGCTACATATATTCTTAAAGTTAAGATTTCAAGAGATTGTTTAAAGAGACCGTTATCTCTTTCATATGCAAAACTATAAACCCCTAGATACTCCTATTGCAAGAAGTAAAGGTTTGATTTGTACATTGTACCCTAAGACTTTACAAGAAAGGAAATGAATGGAAAGTGTTCCATATGCTAGTACTGTTGGAAACTTAATATATGTTATGGTGTGTAAAAGAGCTAATACTTCTTATCTAGTTGGAATGGTGAGTAGATACCAATCCAATTCAGGTCAAGCACTGTGGACTACCATCGATAGAATCCTAAGGTATCTGAGTGGTACTACTGATTATTTGCTAGAGATCTGCACTCTGAAGGTTATACAGATGTTAATTGAAGAGAAGGTTTAAATTGAGAGAAATTTCACCTCTGGATTTGTGTTCTTACTTAATAATGGCACCAAATCATGGAGTAGTAAGAAATAAACGTGTATAGCCTTATCCATGATAAAAGTTAAATTCGTGGGACTATTAGCAGTAGTACAAGAGAGTGATTGGCTTAAGAGATATTTGGAGCAATGAGGTGTTGTTAAAGATTCTATAGGTTCAATTACTGATTAATTGTAATAGCGAAGTAGCAATAGCTTATACTAAGGATCTATTGTGTAAAACCCCGTGTCCCACATCGCCTAGGGGGGAAGTCCTGGGCTAGTTGATAATAGGTTGGACTCCTTGAACTTGCACAACGCGTTTTCCCGGGCTAGTAGCCTGCGGAGGAACAAAGCCGTGAGGACTTAGTGTCCAAAGCGGACAATATTGTGCAAGTGGGAGGCCCAGGCCCGTTACAGTTGGTATCAGAGCCGACTCCCGACCGCGTGTGGGGCCGCAGTGACACTCTCGCTGGTTCACAGCGGGGACGCTGTTCCCCTTGGGGGGAGGGATGTAAAACCCCGTGTCCCACATCGCCTAGGGGGAAGTCTGGGCTAGTTGATAATAGATTGGACTCCTTGAACTTGCACAACGCGTTTTCCCGGGCTAGTAGCCTGCGGAGGAACAAAGCGTGAGGACTTAGTGTCCAAAGCGGACAATATTGTGCAAGTGGGAGGCCCAGGCCCGTTACATATGTGAGACCAAATATATATACACAAAGTATAATTTTGTGAAAGACATGGTTGGAAAATATATGAATGCACATTACATGTTTACACATAGCATGATAGCAGATCTTATGATGAAATCAATTCCTAGAGATATTTTCCTTGGTCATTTGTAGGCAAAGGGATTAGTTCCCTACATTGAAATCTCTAAAAGTTATGCCCAAAAGCAAAGTAACCCATGTATTTCACTTTATCTGCCTTTGATGCCAAATGTGAGCTTTGATGGATTCCTTGAAGAGAGTAGATTTGTAAACTTAAGTTAGATATTGGGAATATTTGAATAATCATTTGTGTGGTATTGAGTATAAAGACATATGCTCCATGGGAAAGGAAAGAATACTGTAATATGTATTTCATATTACGTATGCATGAGATGACAAGAAGAGTTAGCAAGAGTATTGATCTCAAGTATACAACTGTGCAAGACTCTTGAGGATATGAGTTCCTCAGCTTAGTGCCCTCATGATTTGACTTATTCTTAAAATTTTGATTCAATGTTTGCCATCCTAGAATGTTGCCAATGATCAAGGACGATTCTATCTAGTGAGACATTTCTAGAAAAGTGAATTGAGTTGAAACGAAGAGATTTTATGAAAGGAGGAAGACCAATTCATTGTTGATGTCACATTATGATTGTATTCACAGATCAACCAATTATGATTATATGAGTTTAATCGTAATTGTGAATGCAAACTCATAATTGTGAATGCAATACATATCGAACTTTTGAAGAGATCATGAGAGATATAAATGTGACTGATTGATCTAGGTACTGTACACTAGATATATTCTAAATTATAGTGCCTAATATGAGCTGCTATATATTCCTGAGATGCATGGCAACAGGCTCTTAGAGTATATTGATTGCAAAAATTATTTGCCCATATGAACTTTGTAATGAGAAGAGAAATAGAAATGTTTAACTCTTTATGGGAGAGTGGGAGATGTTGATTTTTTAATTGAAATTAATTGTGCAGAGCAAAAAAATTGAAATTGCTTTTATTGTATGGTATCAATTACCATATAGAGGAAGACCGAAAAGGCAGGTCTTACAGATCACAATAATGGGCGATTTGATTTCCATTCCAAAGAGGAGAAGACTGTATATTCCCTCCATTTAAATATACGACGTTAAAAAATTGCTTATAGTCTCCCTTCTTAAAAACAATTCTTTTGAAGAACAAGTGATCATTGGATTTGAATTCTTTCTCATATACTTTTGGGCTTTTAATTGTGGCTATTGAGATATGTCCGTTCTACATGATATACTTCTCCGATCAATAATTTAAGCAAGACTTGGACTTGTTAATTCGTGTAATCCACTGCGTATGTAATGGGATTGGTTGCCTTCACACAGCTTGAACTGGTGAATGAAGATGGATCAACTACTCCTTCCTCAACTCCAACTCCCAGCTTCTTCACTTTCAAAATGGCCCTTGGATAGTGAACAAAGCTAAGATGCATTTCCCCTCTATTTCTAGCTCACAGCTGCTGTCCACCAGTCCACTTTCCTTGCCGTGTGCATGCCTGCAGCAGTTCAGCTTCTTGGGATCGAGTGCTGTCGATTTTGGCAGCAGGTTTCTTGACTTTTGTCAACAACAAAATTTTTAGCTCAATTTATAGCCTAATTTGGACTCGAGGATGGTCGAGTTTATGATGCTTAGGGTGTGCAGAAAATGTGGGATTAAGTGGGTGTTCAGGAGCGTGAACCGGAGGGGAAAAGGGGAGAGAGTCGAGCTTACCCTGAACTCAATTAATCCAGGAGCTCGGTGTTATGGGAGATTGAAATTTTCAGTGTCCAATCTGATATCCTAAAATTTTATAATGTTCCTAGTTATTAAGAAAAGGAAAAATCTAATGAAAATTGACACAAGACGATGAAATGGCCATGTTTTCGATTGAAGGTCGAATTTCTCGATTGGATCCAAAAAGTCAACTTTCGACCTATGCATGAAAATTTTGAAATTTAAACTCCCAGATCTATATGTAAGGACGAAAGGGATGTGCTTGTATGCAATGCGATTCCACACTATACGGGATATTTATGTTTCAATCGAGGGTTTTCCTTTTAGGTTTGACTTAAAAAGTAAACTCTTGATTTATTTATGAAATGATATCTAAATATTAATGAAAATGCAATGCACGCACAATTTGATAAAATCGATTGCTTTTTTTTTTTTCTGTTGCCGAGCTCTGTCGCGATCATGAATCTCGAGTTCCGAAATGATTTTCTTTACAGAAATACGGTTACTCATCGGCCAAAGTCAAACATTCTCATCGAGTAACTGACGGTACTTGATCTCACCAATAATCAATTATGTATTAATTCGGAATAAGCTACATAAATACGATCGCGACATTGGATTGCTAAAGTTACATAGGACTCCTATGATAGCAGCCACCCACTTCCTATAGCTAGTTTGAACCTCCTGAGCGCACTTCGACACCGACGCATCACCGCACGCCTGACGCACGTTCCCTACCAAAACTCGGCGGAACCCGACCACCTAAAACGCTTCCCCCCGTCCGAAGCCCTAATCTCGCTGAATCCGCCATGAAAAGAAGCCACATTCCTCCCTTGCTCGACGGCAAATGGCTTGCCCCGCTGCTCATCACCTCCGCTCTCTCCCTCCTCCTCTTCCTCTCCCTCTCCCTCTTCAGCGCCAAGTTCCCGCCGCCCGCCTCCGGCTTCTCCGGCCAGCGTTTGTCCCCGCCCCTCTCCGCCGGAGGCTGGTCCTCGGAGCTGCCGAGGTTGCCCAGGTTCGCGTACTTGATAACCGGCACGAAGGACGACGGCGCCAGCGTGAAGCGCCTCCTTCAGGCGGTGTACCACCCCAGGAACTATTATCTGATCCACTGGATGTCGAGGCGCCTGAGAGCGAGAGGCTCGAGCTCGCGAGGTATGCGAAGTCGGAGGGCGTGATGAGGGAGTTCGGGAATGTGATGGTGATCGGGGATGCGGACTTGGTCACGTCGAAGGGCCCGACGATGATCGCTTCCACGCTCCACGCGATCGCGGTTCTGTTGAAGCGGGCCAAGGATTGGGACTGGTTCATCAATCTGAGCGCCTCAGATTATCCTCTCGTGCCGCAAGATGGTTAGTTTGCTATTTTCCCATGCGTGAGCCGACCATTTACTGATATTTCTTCTTCATTTCGACTCCTTTGACGCAATCTAAATCCAATTAAAATTTGAGCTAACTAAACTTTTCTAGTAGTGATTTTTAATCTATCATTTCTTCAATGTGAAGATTAACGGGTGGTGTTTTGGGTGTATGTTATATGGAGGGATGAAGAGAAGTACGGAAGAAAAACAGGTTTAATCCGAGTCTTGTTTGGACCTTCAAAAATCTCAAATTTCACTGTCGATTCAACCATGGGATGAAGTTTGAAATGACTAGCTAGTGGCTAGGTATGGACTTTATGGTATCGTTAGGTTTGTTTTAGGAACTAACGTAAATGCTTTTAGGGCGTGTGTTGACAGCTTGCCATTATTATGAGGAGTCATTATAGTATTCATGTCCTAGATTATGCTTAGAGCCAAGATTTTATTTTCTTGGCCTACTATGTAGTTAGATTGTCCAAGAAACGTTCTATGAAGGAGTGAAAATTGGAATTTGCGTTCGTTAGTGGCATTACAAGGGCCATTGATGGTGGTAATGCATTGGCGTGGAAAGACAGGGGGCTGGGTTTTTTGTTCCTCCTTTTTTTTCTTTTTCTTTTTTTTGGTTGGGGGAGTGGGGGACAGAGAATGGGGGAGTTGGAGCTATTTAGTACCTAATACACACTCTTGAATTGCCTGCTTTAACCTGTGACTTGTCTAACCAGGGTGTACATTGAAAAAGCAAAATAAAAGCTCAAAAAAGTAACTGGCGCTGGGCCTCTGCAAGTTGTTCAGCATTTCTTTTATTTTCCTGCAATGGATTGCCCGTTTGGTAATGCTTGATTTATTGAGTTGGCTGAATGGAAGTGTGTCTTTGAATGTGGCTGCAAGTTGGAGTATTCATCATTAAGTTGTTATGGCAGATGTTGGAATAATTTCAAAACATTCTCTTCTCTTTTATTGTTGTCACTTCTGTGTGTGGATCTCTGTTTTTATGGGCATGGGCCAGAGAAGGGTGATAGAACTAATCAATGCAGCTCTACATAATCAGACGTATAATGGTGAATTTTATCATTATTACATGTGTAACCATTCTGTCTTCTATTGCATGAAGTGTGCTAGTTATCACGGGTCAATTTTGGCCACCAAATTTTCCGCCCTATGATGCGGTCAAGCACATCACACCTTGGCCAGGCCACACACCCTATTCAACAGAAGCACACACTATCACAAATACTATCCCATGAGCCAGGCCACATGTTGTATGATCCAACACAAGCATACACAATTCCGGCTTCCCCTTTATCATGTTCATAGCACCCTTGACTGCAAACCAGCCCAGGATGCCATGGTCACATCGCATGCTTGATCACACTGGTGACCAAGTCACAAACACTTTCTCATGCTTGGCCAAACCTAGTCACTCCCAATGGTTTTTCATGACCAAACACATTGAAACACTCATTGACCAAGTCAGAGTTGAGCAGAAGGCTAGGAATAGTCCAGACGCTCACACACACCTAGTGATTGAAATGCACAAGAGATGCTGGAATCATCCAACAATCTTATTGATTCAAACTCATACAATACAGCAGTGTCTGAGCCTCTCAAACTCATTACAAACTCGCAGAAATTACACTTTCTGGTCTGGATATGCACGGACAGACTCAAGATATACACAAGGGATAAGTGGTTACAACATGCTACTCAGATTATTACATGTGTCCTGTGATTACCAACTTTACTTTAGATCAATCCTGCTCGATTTTCTAAGCCTTATCTGCAACTAGCCCTGGAACCTGTCCAGCAGACCTTTGCAACATTCAGCAACTGCCTTGGGCGCCCATGGGCACACACCTGACTGAGTCGCAACCTTGGGTACACACTGGCGCACTCAGGAGCACTGCTGTTCACGGGCTTACACACATTCTTGTTTGTCATCTCATTGACTCATATAGCCTGATCACAGGACCCACCAACTCACACATGCACCACATGCCTGGTTCACATGACCAGTCCACCTGTTGCGACGACTGATGCATGAACACTAGCCAGAGCATGATCAGCAAATCCATAAAGTGTGTTGCTCATGTCGACCCTCCTAGTCAGTCCATCCATGCTCAACACTTGATCATGCACAAGCCTCCTAGCACATGCAAGACTGAACCATGCATGCTCATGCATTTCAATCCTCAAGCCATTTGCATTTGGATCATCTAAGAAGAGCAACCTGTGCTATGCTGAAGCCCTGCGATTCCTGTTTGAATGGGCCAATCCCTCCGAAACGCCAATGATTTGTCCCTGATAATCCATTGCCTTGCTCGAGCACAGCCACCTCCATGCTTGGGATTGACCAAGCTCGATGCACCTATCAGGGATCTAATACTAGTCATTATGGCGACTTTGAATCGTGACTTCTAATAAGTGACTGACAATGAGATATTACCTAATTTAGTCCTTTCTCTATATGATTTATGTGGAACTAAGTCATGCCCATATGTCCTATGAGATTAATAAGTTACATAGAGATGGCACCGTATAGCATAAAAACTTTTAGTTCACTTTTCAGCAGATGCATATTAACTAGAAGAGCTTGCTTTCTAGATTGAGCGTTTTTAAATCCATAATCAAAGGCGAACCTTTTGTAAGGACACAATCTCTCCCTGTGCAAAAGCTTTCTCCATTACATTCAACAGTAGTCATCTTTTTATTATTAACTCTCTGCTAGGGTGGTGCATGTGTTGGTAATCATGATTATCCTTTGTCTAATATTGCTTCTGTACAAATTAGGGTTGGAGTAAGTATGAAAATTGGGATGAAAGCTTGACTATTTCTTTTCATATGTTTTTAATTCCAGATCTCTTGCACATCTTCTCATACTTGCCAAGGGATCTAAATTTCCTGAGCACAGTGGTGACCTCGGCTATAAAGAGTGAGTATAAAAGTCATGCCAGTGGTATTGTTTTCGAATTTTGACATCTTCAGTCATTTTTCCTGATGAAAATTCTTGTACGTGCTTGTAGGGTTGAACGAGCAAGACCTATCATTATAGATCCAGGCTTGTATCATTTGAGAAATCTGGTGTCTTCTATGCAAAAGAAAGAAGATCTTTACCAGCGTCTTCAAATTATTTATGGGTAAAACGCCAGTTTAATTTAGAGTCTCATGCACCAGTTGATGAGCCAGTTGATCTGCAAAATATGTAATACAACCTTTCACAATTATTTAATTTCAAAGTTCTTCGGAGAAGAGTGAAGCGCAACTTAGTCTTTTACTTGTCAGTAACTGTTGTCAGGAAATCAATATTAAAAAAAAAAAATTTGTGTCAGGGACCCTTTGACTCGATGTTACTCAAGCATTAAAAGTTGCAAAGTTGTGTGCATAGGTTGTTATCTGGGGCATGTTTGATACGCTTAAAGTTCTATTGGTTGTTGATGCCTGTCTATATTAAAATCTTGTTTTGATTGCGACTGTTGGGCTGATTGGGGGAAGTCTTTGTGTGCTATGGGTGTGTATGTCTCGTGCGTGCGTGCGTGCTGAGTTTGTACTTCTGCTGATGTGTTGATTATGCTGCATGTGA
>JAGVVM010018120.1:0-10114 GCA_019149425.1 Psidium friedrichsthalianum
GGTGGACTGAGTCCCTCTGTTACTTGGTCTAGCTTTTGGAGCGTAGCTGCGTGACCATTGTGCAGTCTGAAAATTCGACCCAATTGTCGAATTTCTAACTTGACTGGAAATGCTTCGTTAATAACCTCTGGTCCCGAACGCTCACTCAGGATTAGCTACCCTGAGCTGACCAACCGAAGGAAAGCTATCTGGGAATTTTTCCCATCAGCCCGCCCCGTTTCCTGAGACTGAGACAAGGGTCCAGTATTTAATTGAAATTTACCCACAAATGAATTCGACGGTGGATAATACTCGGAATCAGTAAGATAACACAAGAGAAATGGATTCTTTTCAAAAAGAAATGTCAACTTAAGGTCGACAGCTCGGTGCACGTCGTAGTAGCAGACGTGAATGGAAATTCCGAAATGCCCCCGGTAATGCTCATACCTTGAAATGAGACCAATAGGATTTTTGAGATAAATCGAAAACCTCCACCAAAATCTCCAGTCCAAATTCTTCGCGCTAGGGACCCGATCGTTGCATTTGGCACGGCAAATCGGGCAAGTCAAATCATATGTCACATCAATCGTATGTCACTCAATGCATCATTTTCATCATCCATCAATCACATCAATCATGGCAACATTTTCAAGACACATCAATCAGTCTCTTCCAGTTACTATCTCTACCTAAAACCACTATTACTCATTTTGAATTTTTGGGATATAATCTCTTATTCTCTCTCCTCCCTCATATTATTCTCGTCACTCTCGTCTCCGCCTTCCTCTCCCCGAACCTCTCTCTCTTTCTCAGGCTCCCTACCCGTTCAGCTCGCCTCCGCCGCCGTGAAGTCGCCCGTCGTCCTCGTCCACCTGTCTCGTGCTCCCGTCCGCCACGGTAAGCCCCTATCCTCTCTTCCTCTTCGTTCCCATGGCCACGAAGCCACCATTGAAGCCGTCCCGACCTCACTCTCTCCCTTTTCTCTCGGTCAGCCCGTCATTCGCCCGAAGCCGTCCGCCCGTCGTCGTCGTCATTCGCACCGCCCACCGTATAGCCTCCGTCGACCACCGTCCCATCACGGTGAGCCTTCCCTCCTCTTCTCCATGTCTCATTTCGTGGTTTGGGACCCCACGAACACCGACCACCATTTTCTCTCTCGGTTTCCCCCTAGCCGCCGTGAGCTCCGTCGGCCTCCGCCCGTCCCGTCGCCGTCCAGCCGCCGTGACAAGACACCCTCTAGGTAACTTTACTTACTAATCTTTGACCTAGGCTAGTTGTATGCATGATTGTGTGTTTGTTGAATTAGTGCAAACAAGGTGATAGTGGGTAATGTGTGTGTAATTAAGTATATTGGGCTTAGACTAATCTTGTGGTGAGATGGGCCGAGCGTGTGTGCCCTTGGGAATTTAGTTTGGGCCTGAAATGTTATGCATGGGCTGAATGGGTGGATTGGGCGTGTACTGTAGTGGGCCAAAGGATTCTATTGGGCATTCGGGACTTAATTCTAAGCTAATTGTGCAAAATGAAACCTAATTGGACCTAATCGGACTAATGAGCCTCATGAGGACGAAAATGGGACGTTAATGGGCCCAATTTGTTTACGAACATCAAGACATAAGGCCATTAATGTACATGGGCTTTGGGACACCTAATTGGCCTAAAATAATCTAATTGGGCCTAATGGACTAACTTTTGATAATGGGCTTGGGCCCTACCCGAATTAACATTAAATAATGGGTCTAAATTTTATAATGGACTTAAAAATTAATTAATGGGCCTACGATGGTTAATGGGCCTTAGTCACTATAGGGCCCAACTTAGCTTAATAAGCCCAACTTGGCTTACTGGGCCTAACCACTCATTGGACCTTGGATCTTATTGGGCCCAACGTATTATTGGCTAGAACATTTTGATGGGCCAACTCACCTTAATGACCTACTTACCTTTGTGGCCTTGGGCTTGGTTCAGGCTTTAGGCCCCTTCGAGCTTGAATCCTCTAAATGGGCCTTAAACCAAATGAGCCTAGCTCAATTACATCCAGGGGTCATTAAACTCTGAGCCATTAGTCGTGGGATACTGACTCCCGGGGACTAACCTGAATGAGTGGGGCTAGGCCGAGTTATCGAGTCCGCTTAGATGAGGATTCTAATTTTATATGGCTTGGCTAGAGAAATGGTATGAGATATGCTTTTGACCTGTCTGTTGGGAAAACTGTATGTGGGTGTGCTAGCTCTCTTATAATTCGGCTTGATGAACACGTAATTGTTTGATGATTTCTTATGTGCTCTTTACTTGTGCATATATGCCATTTCATGCATGCTCTATGTCTGATTTGCTGGTTGCAATCATGTGGGCCCGCATCATTGAGAGGATGGCACGAGTCACCAGAGACGTGACTGAGATGTGCCCTGATTGGAAATGGAGAGAAAGCGGAAGCCAACGTAAGGCGTCCAGACGCAGTGTGGTATTTGCCGAGTGGCTGAGAATGTGCCCTTATGGAATGGAAGAAAAGGGAGGCCACAGCGTAAGGCGTCTGAGACGCAGTTGGCGTTTGCCGTGTGGCACTGAGAATGAGCCCTGATGGAATTTGAGTGATAGATGGGCATATTCCACTGGGACCGATATGGCCGACTGAGGCCTGTTTTCATTTGCATATTGCATTGCGATTGACTGCTGTTATTGCCCGGTCTGTATCTTGTGAATTGCATCGATATGCCTTGCCTGTCTACTTTCGCGTTGAGGTTTGGTACCGAGGGAACTAAGAGTGACTGAGCCCTGGACCGCGAACCTAGTCCCCTGGATAGGACCGACCCCACTAGTATGCGCTATCCTACGTTAGGATTAGTGTGGCTTGCTGAGTCTCGACTCACTGGCGGTGGTTTCCCCTTCTTTTACAGATCCAGGTCACCCGTGATGGCTGCGCCACCGATGCTTTTTGGACTGCCAGTGCAGATGGATACCAGATCACCCTCCATTTTGATTATGCACGCCACTCTGTGGCATAGGCATGTGACGACTGTACTCGTAGATCAGGGTGGACCCTACCTTGTACCCCATAGATACGAGGCCTGTATAGGAGAGGGCCTGTATGGTTTTTGAGGGACCTCAAATAGACTCCCCTATCCCTATGGAGGACGACCCATCCTGTTGGCAGCCAGCCGGTATGGTGGCGAGGTGATCGACCCCGACCCACGCTGCAGGAGCTGCCGTCCCCAGGACGTTCTGAGATCGTGTCCACGAGTAAGGTTGACGCCATGGACCAACGAGGAGGATCCAGAGGAGGACTCAGAGGAGTACCCCGAGGAGGCTCCCGAGGAGGAGCTTGAGGTGGACTGAGTCCCTCTGTTTCTGGTCTAGTTTTTAGAGCGTAGATGCATGACCATAGATGAGGTTTTATTTTTGGGTCTGTACTAACGCTTGATTATATATATGATGATGTATTACCTTTTGTAAAAGTGTTCTTGTCTTTCCGTACTACCCACCCATCTGTGTATGTATGCATGTAATAGAAGGCACGCTTTCGCAGGTTTCGATAGTTGCCTTTTGTGCGCTGCGTAAATCTGGCCGCGATGTACATCCTGGCCGTCGCTACTCGTAAAGGCCAGTCTAACGCAGGGTTCGTTACGATATGAGCAGGGATGTCGCGGCTCGATTGGGGTTCGGGCGTGACATCCCCGTTCGATGGTATCAGAATAGCGTCAGCTCGTACGAGACCGTTCGAGGATTTGGAGTGGATAAGGCTGTAAATTTGGGGTATTTAGATTAGACAGACCCTAGCCTAAAGAATAGGAGGGTAGAAGGCATGAATTGATTGGCGCTGTGCTTGCAGAATTAGACGTTGGTCTAGTATGGCTGTAGACTATGATGTCTTAAACTAACTTGGCGATGCGTCAGGACCTGAGGTAAGGTTTCTAAAAGCATAGCCCCCATGAGTTGGGTGCTTGATTGCTGTTGGCTAGTTGCTAGTTACTGTTGTCATGTGTTGTATGGCCTAGTCGGCTTGGTGCGTGCGCTGCTGACATATGCATTGCCGATTTCTGCATCAAAAAAATGGTTTAAAATGAGTTTTGATTTAAAATAGATTGAGGATTTGAAAAAGTGCATGCATCATATTTTATTATTGGGTTGGGTAACCGTCGCCTGGTATGGGACGGACAGGCCTGACGGGACGTCTAAAAAACTGGCAATAATCCGTGGTATGGGGACACGTGAGTGGGATTCTCTCTGGCTGTGGGTACGTATGGACAACTGTTCGCACCAAGAAATGAGGAGGCGGGAGTAGTCGGCCGGGGCAGAGAAACTCCGCTCAAGGAGGCGGTTTTTTCCTCCCGCCAGGCTTCTAGTTGGGTGGCGACATAGTGGCCTAGGTTGTGCATTTTCAGGGTGAGTCTAGGTGTCTTCCTAGTCCCATTGCCTTTAAAAGCTCAGCGACTGTTCCTATGCATATCTGTCAGTAGAGCGCTACAGTATACGAAAGCTTGATTGCTAGTTTTAGAGTTCCGAATTCCTGATGGGAATTCGTTTGTATAGGGTGTGGTGAGATCTAGAAGGATGGCATATTGGCAGAAGACCCAGGTGCTGGAGCGTCGAGTTCAAGGGCTCCTGCCCTGAAGGAGACCCTAGATAGAAGAGACGTGAGGAGTACTAACTGAAGTCAGCAATTTGATGGGTAGCAGGCTGCTGAGAGAGCTGCCACTGTTGCCCAAGCAGCTGAGGCCGCTTTGGCCGCTGCAAATGGAGCAATGGAGGCAATGGGCATGGTAATGGAGGACGTCAGACCCATCACATAGTAGAGCAGTTTCTGAAGCTGCAACCCTCGAAGTTTGATGGCACTGGAGGACCTGAGGTAGCTGCCTCGTGGATCGAGCAGCTGGAGAAGGCATTTACAGTGCTTGGATGCACCGATGAAGAGAAGGTCTCATTGGCGACCTACCAGCTCCAGAACATCGCTGATGATTGGTGGAAGGCCACCAGAGGACGGGTCTTCCCTGATGGCATGAGGCCAAATTGGGCTGCTTTCTGCGCAGCGTTTAATGGCAAGTACTTCTCCGAGGCGGCCCAGGAGAGGAAATTGGAGGAATTTATCAGACTTCGCCAAGGGTCAATGACAGTGGACCAGTATGAAGGCGAGTTTGCTAGACTATCCAAGTTTGCTCGAAGGCTGATTGAGGACCCGTGGGACAAAGCCAGGAGATTCAGAGAAGGACTGAGGCCTGAATTGAAGAGCATGATATCGCGACTGGCTGAGAGATTATAATGAGATTATGAACGAGCCCTGGCTATAGAGCGAGATCAGCAAGAGAAGGCTGCCGCATCTGGATCGCGGTTCATGCCAAGTAGGAACTTCAGAGATTTCGGCAAGAGGCCGATGAAGGACAACCGCAGGTTCGTTCCACCTGCAAGGAGGACCTTGGGAAAGCCACCGTCTGCTGGAAATCAGAACTGCCGCGACTGTAGCAGGAGACATGGGAACAGTCCCTGTCCGAAGAAGACGGGAGGATGCTTCAGATGTGGGCAGATGGGGCACATTCAAAGGAACTGCCCGAGGAATGGTCCGAGACCCCAGTTCCAACCGCAGCAGCAGCCGCAGATGGTCAATGCACCGCAAGGAATCCTGAACCGTCCACCTGCTCAGGGACGAGTCTATGCTGTGGCGCGTAAGGATGCTGAGAATGCGCCAGGGGTGATCACAGGTACCGTTTCTCTCTGTGGTCACACCGCTTATGCTTTATTTGATCCTGGTGCATCCCATTCGTTCATATCTGCACGTTTTGCTGAGTTGGCTGGAATAGAAACTAGACCATTGGATGTTGGATTGCATGTGGCCACCCCGTTGAAAGATAAAGTAATCGTTATGTTAGGGTGTAAGGGGTGTGAGATAGCTCTGGGAAATAGAGTCGAGAAGATTGACTTAGTTGTCCTGCCCATGTATGATTTCGACTTGATTGTTGGCATGGACTGGTTGGTTAGACATGGAGCAGTTATTGACTGCAGTAGGAGTACTATAAGGCTGAACCCAGTAGATGGGCCTGAGTATGAGTTTAAAGGAAATCGAGGTGGAACCTCAATTCATTGGATTTCTGCACTAGAAGCAACCAGGCTGATGGATCAGGGTTGCCTAGGATACTTGGCATCTGTAATAGATTCGTCGGCTCAGGAGGTGAAGTTGGAGGAGGTGCCTATAGTAAGGGAATACTCCGAGGTGTTTCCTCAAGAATTGCCTGGCTTGCTGTGACAGTCCGAAAATTCGACCCATTTGTCAGAAATTCTAAATGAATGGAAACACTTCATTAATACACTCTAGTCGACGCTCACTCAGGCTTAGCTACCCTGAGCTGACCACCGAAGGGGAAAGGCTATCTGGGAATTTTTCCCATCAGCCGCCCGTTGGCCTGAGACTGAGACAGGGTCGGTATTTAATGAAATTGACCACAAATTGAAATCCGGCAGTGGACAATCGAATCAGTAAGATAAACACAATGAAGAAATGAAGTCGGTTTCAGAAATGTCGACTGAAGGTCAGACAGCCGGTGCACGTCGGGAAGCAAGACGTGAATGGAAAATTACCGAAATGCCCCGTAAATGCTCAGACCTTAGGATGAGACTAATTAGGATTTTTGAGAGTAGATTCGATAGACCGACACCAAATCCAGTCCAAAATTCGTTCGCGCTCGAGACCCCGATCGGTGCATTTGGCACGCAAATCGAGGCAAGTCAAATCAGATGTCACATCAATCAATCAAGTGTCATGTCAATCAATCACATCAATCATGGCACAATTTCCAAGGTTGTCAATCAATCATATCAAGTGCACATCAAATGTCAAATTTCCCCAATACCTAACCCCACTATAATCTTTTCCCTTTTGTTTATTACATTATAAACCTCACTCTCTCTCCTCACTCTCCATTTTCGGCCGTGACTCTCTCTCCCCTCTCCTCTCCATTTTCTTCTTCTTCCTCCTTGTTTCTTCGCCCGGCCGAGCCGTCCTCCACCGTGACCCGTCGCCGTCCGCCTCCGTCTCCGCCGGCCACCTTCACCGTCCGGCCTTCCCACGTCACGGTAAGTCTCTAGCCTCTTCTCTTCTTCGTTCCCTTGGCCACGTGAGCCACCATGAAGCCGTCCCCGACCGTAATCATCCTCTCTTCCTCTCCCTCGTGCGCGTAGCCGTCCGCCCAACCGCCGCCCTACTCCCGTCGTTCCGACGCCGACCAGCCGCCATCCCGGCCTCGTCCTTGGCTGGTAAGTCTTCTTAGCTCCCTTCTTCCCATTCCCGTGGCCATATGGCCCTTTGGAAGCCGAGAACTCACCCCACTCTCCCTCTCTCTCTCGGCTAGTCTTCGTTCGCCGTGAGCTCCGCCGGCCGCCGTTCGCCCGTCCCGTCGCCATCCAGCTGTGACCAGCCCCCACCGGTAAGCGTACCCTCTAATCCTTGCCTAGGCCGTCGCATATGAGGATGGTGTGTGGTATTAGTAACTTATGATGGTGATTAGTATGTAAGAGGTGGAATTAAGCCTAATGGGTTTTAGTGTAATTGTGTGGTTTGATGGGCCGAACGTGTGGGCCACTTGGGAATTTGGTTTGGGCCTTAAAATGTTAATTATGGGCTGGAAATAGTTAAGTGGGCGTGTAAAGCAATGGGCCTAAGGGTTGTATTGGGCTTGGGAACTCAATTCTAAGCTATTTGGGCCTCAATGAACCTAATTGAACCTAATTTGGCTAATGGGCTTATAATGGACGAAATTGGTTATTGGGCCCATGTTACAATTTGGATTGATAAAATTTTGAGGCCCACTAATGCATATGGGCCTAGGACATCACTTTGGGCCTAAAATGGGCTAATTGGGCTTAATTGGCTAACTCTTGAAATGGGCTTGGGCCCTACACGAAAATTTAATAATAATGGGCCTTAATTACATAATGGACTCAAGAATTATTAATGGGCCTAAGACTGGTTATTGGGCCTTAATTTCTAATTGGGCCTTATTTAATTTAACAAGCCCAACTTAGTTGAACGGGCCTAACCCACTACATTAGACCTTGAACCTTAATGGGCCCGACTTGGCTATTGGACTTTGAACTCTATAATGGGCCGACTTACCTTAGTGGACTTAATCACCTTTGTGGGCCTTGGGCCTCAGGTCAGGCCTTAGGCCCAATTTAACTTTGAATCTTCTAGTTGGGCCTTAAACCAACCTTGCCTAACTCGACTATAACCAAGGGGTTAATAAAACACTGAATCCTTAGTCGTGGGACATTACCTCCCAGGGGACTGATCTGAGTGAGTGGGCTTAGGCCGAGTTATCGAGCCGTTGAGACGAGGATCCTAAGTGTTATGGGCTCGGCTAGAGAAATGGCATGAATTATACCTTTGAGCCTGTCTGGCTGGGAAACTGCATGTGGGGTACTAGCTTTCTTATAGTTTCGATTGATGAGCATGTAATTCTTTGAGGATCTCTTGACATGCTCTGTGCTGTGTTTATGCGCCATTTCATGCATGCTCTATGTTTGATTGGCTGAGTGCAATCATGTGGGCCCCGCATACATTGAGAGCATGGCATGAGTCACCAGTGATGTGACGTGAGAATGTGCCCTGATGGGAAATGGAGAGAAAAGGGAGACCAACGTAAGGCGTTCGAGACGCAGTGTGGTATTTGCCGAATGGCTGAGAGTGAGCCTTGATGGGAATTGGAGTGATAGATGGGCATGTTCCACTGGGAACCGACATGGCCGACTGAGGCCTGATTCATTGCATATGGCATTGTGATTGACTGCTGTTATTGCCTATCTATATCTTGTGAATCGTATCGATATACCTTGCCTATTTATTTTCGTGTTGAGGGTGCTAGTACCGATGAAACTGAGAGTGACTGAGCCCTAGACCGTGAACCTAGTCCACTGGATAGGACCGACCCCGCTAGTATGCGCTATCCTACGTTAGGATTAGTGGTGAGCTTGCTGAGTTTCGACTCACGGGCGGTGGTTGCCCTTCTTTTACAGATCCAGGTCACCCATGATGGCTGCACCGCCGATGCTTTTTGGACTGCCAGTACAGATGGACACCGAGATCACCCTCCATTTTGATATGCACGCCACTCTGTGGCATAGACATGTGACTACCGTGTTAGTAGATCAGGGTGGACCTTATCTTGTACCCCATAGATACGAGGCCTGGTTTACAAAGGGCCTGTATGGCGTTGAGGGACCTCAGAGAGACTCCCCTATCCCTATGGAGGACGACCCGATCCTGCTGCAGCCAGCCGAGTATGGTGGCGAGGTGATCGACCCCGACCCACTGCAGGAGTTACCGTCCCCAGGACGTTCCGAGGTCGATGGTCACGAGGAGGGCGACGCCATGGACACAGACGAGGAGGATCCAGAGGAGGACCCAGAGGAGGACCCCGAGGAGGATCCCGAGGAAGAGCTAGAGGTGGACTGAGTCCTGCTGTTACTGGTCTAGATTTGAGAGCGTAGATAGTATGACCATAGTGAGGTTTTCTTTTGGGGTCTGTATCTAATGCTCTATATATATATATGATGTGTATTATCTTTTGTAAAAGTGTTCTTGTTCTTTCATGCTACCCCGTACCTTGCGCATGTGTGTATGTATAAAAGGCACGCTTCCGCGGGTTTTAGATTGTTGTCGTTTTGCGCTAGCGTCACTTGGTCGCGATGAGCATCCTGGGCCGTCGCTACTCGTAGGCCAGGCGTACGCAGGGATTCGTTGATGTGTATGAACAGGGGTGTCGCGAGCTCGATTGGGGTTCGGGGCGTGACATTGCCACCAGAGCGTGAAGTAGAATTCGTGATTGAGTTGGCACCTGGAACTGAGCCAATCTCAAAAGCACCGTATAGGATGGCACTATCTGAATTGAAAGAGCTGAAGGTGCAGATGCAAGAGCTACTGGATAAAGGATTTATCCGCCCCAGTGCTTCACCAGGGGGAGCTCCGGTGCTGTTTGTAAAGAAGAAAGATGGCACGTTAAGACTGTGTATAGACTACAGACAACTGAACCAAGTGACGATCAAGAACAAGTATCCTTTGCCAAGGATTGACGATCTTTTCGATCAGCTGGAAGGAGCGTGCGTGTGCTCCAAGATAGACCTGAGGACGAGTTACCACCAGCTAAGGATC
>JAGVVM010018125.1:0-10369 GCA_019149425.1 Psidium friedrichsthalianum
CCAGCCCGTGAAACCGCCGCCAACCAGCCACCGTCCCGCCTCCGCGACGCCTCGGTGAGCCTCCCTTACCCTTCTCCTTGTCGTCTTCCGTGGCCCTGTGAGCCGCCATGGCCACCCCGACCTCACTCTCTTCTCTTTCTCCCTATCCCGACTCGTCACCGGCCGGCCTAGCTCGCCGCTCGCGCCACCACCCGTCGCCGTCGTTCCGCCCTGTACCCGGCGCGGCCACCATCACCAGACCCTCTCTAGGTAAGCTCCATCCCCTATCTAGTTTAGTCTTAGTCATTGTATATTGTGGTATGGTTGTGTTAGTGCTAATCTAGTGGTTCCTGGCTTAATATTGACAATTAGGCTTATAGTGTAATTTGCTTTGATTATGAACTTGAATGGTCTTATGGGTGGGCTGTGTTTGCTTGATTGGAAGCCGAGAATTTACTCGTAGTGGGTTGTCGCCGAAATTCATGGGCTAGGCCGGAGGAGTTACGGGCCAAGTAAGTTAACTGGGCCTTGGGACCTTATTTTTGGACTAATTGGGCCTAAAACTAATCTAATTGAACCTAAGATGGTTTAATGGGCCGTTGTATGGCCGAAATTAATTACGATTGAGATGGCCCAAATGATGTTTGGACTTAAAGATGAACCGCATTAATATCATGGGCTAAATGACTAATTGGGCCCCATAAATGGCTAAATGGGCTTAATTGGTTAACTTTTAGAAAATGGGCTTGGGCCTACACGAAATTAATTCTATATGGGCCTCAATTTCATAAATGGACTTAAGATTTTATTAATGGGCCTTAGAATCTAAATGGGCCTTACAAATTTTATAAGCCCAACCTCTCTAATGGGCCTAACCTACCTTCATTCAACCCTTGAAACCTTATGGGCCCAACTTGACTAATGGGCTTTAAACCTATAATGGGCCGACTTACCTTAATGACTTAATTACCTTGTGAGGGCCTGGGCCTTGGTTCGGGCTTTAGGCCCATTTGATGAATCCTACAATTGGGCCTTAACCCAACCAGGCTTAATTCAACTACACCGAGGGCATAAAACACTGATCAATAGTCATGGGTTATTAACTCCAGGGGAATAGCATGGGTGTTTGGGCTTAGGCCGAGTGATCAGATTTGCTAGATGAGAGTCCAATTGTTATGGTTCTGACCCGAGGATCAATGAGTGATATCCTATCATATCTGTCTGACTGAGAAATTGTGCGTGGGGCCTTTGATTCTCTTATGGCTTGACTTGTTGTAGCACGTGAGATGTGGTGAGTTGCTTGATGCGTTTCTATATACTTGTGCATATATGCCATATCATGCATGCTCTATGTTTTGATTTGCTGATTGCAATCCCGTGGCCCCCGCATACATTGAGAGCATGGCATGAGTCACCGGAGCTGTGACGCGAGAATGGGCCCCAGAGGGGAAGTGGAGAAGAAAAGGAGACCAATGTAAGGCGTTTGAGACGCATTGTGGTAATTGCCGTTATGCACTGTTGGGTGAGCCCTGATGGGATTTGGAGTGACAGATGGGCATGGTCTATTGGGACCCGTTATGGCCGGTTGAGGCCTGAGTATGATCCATTGGATCCGACATGGCCGGTTGAGGCCTGTATCATTGCATATGGCATCTGATTGACATCTTGTGCCCGTCTGTATGATATGATCTGTGTCGTGATAATTTGTACGTCTGTTAGTCATGTTGGGGTCTGGTGCAGCGGGGACTGAGAGTGTCTGAACCCTGGACCGTGAACCTAGTCCATTGGATAGGACCGACCCACTAGTATACGCTATCTACGTTAGAATTAGTGGTGAGCTTATTGAGTTTCGACTCATGGGCGGTGGTTGCCCTTCTTTTACAGATCCAGGTCACCCATGATGGCTGCACCGCCGATGCTTTTTTGACTAGCCAGTGCAGATGGACACGAGATTACCCTCCATTTTGATATGCACGCCACTCTGTGGCATAGGCATGTGACCACTGTGTTAGTAGATCAGGGTGGGACCTTATCTTGTACCCCATAGATACGAGGCCTGGTTTAGAGAGGGCCTGTATGGCTTCGAGGGACCTCAGAGAGACTCCCCGATCCCATGGAGGACGACCCGATCTTGCTGCAGCCAGCCGAGTATGGAGGCGAGGTGGTCGATCCCGACCCATTGCAGGAGATGCCGTCACCAGGACGATCCGAGATTGATGGTCACGAAGAGGGTGAACGCGATGGACCCGTGACGAGGAGGATCCAGAGGAGGACCAAGGAGACCCCGAGGAGGATCCTGAGGATGAGTTTCAAGATGGATTGAGTTCTGCTGTATGGTCTATGTCTTTTTGGGGAGAGCGTAGATAGCTTGACTAGCGGGTTTCTGGAGAGTCTGAGCTCGTATGTTCTTTTGGGTCTGTCCGTCTCGCTACACTACTCTATGGTATGTATCATAGTAGAAGTTCCGCAGTTTTTAATGTCGTCTTTGTAACGAGCGTCCTTGGTAATCTTCTACTGCTACGCATTCGTCTACATGCTTTTGACTGTCCACTCTGTGTATATTATGCTTGTTTTTTGAAGTGCTACCCACCCATTCTGCTTATGCATGTATGTATGTATAGAAGGCATTGCTTCCGTCAGTTTTCAGCTTGTTGCCGTTTGTACTAGCGTAGCTTGGCCGCGATGAGCATCCTGGGCCGTCGCTACTCGTAGCCAGGCGTACGCATGGATTCGTCACGTTATGAGCATGGATGTCGCGAGCTCGATTGGGGTTCGGGGCGTGACATCCCCGTCCGAGTGGTATCAGAGCAAGGTCAGCTCGATACGAGACCTTCGAGGATCTGGAGTGATAAGGCTGATGATTTTGGGGTAGTTAGATAGAAAGACCCTAGACCTAGGAATTAGGAAGGGTAAAATGCATGAATTGATTGGCGCATGTGCTTGCAGAGTTAAGGATTAGTCTAGTACTGACTATAGACTATGATGTTTGGAACTAATCTGCAGATGCGTCAGGACCTGAGGTAAGGTTCTAAAGCATAGCCCCATGAGTAGGGTGCTTGAGTTGCTGATTGCTGAGTGGTTAGATTGCTAGATACTGCTTGTGGTTGTATGCCTAGTCGGCTGTTGCGCGCTGCCTGACCATCATGCATTGCACGATTTCTGCATCAGAAAAAAATGGTTTTAAAATGAAGTTGATTTAAAATAAAGATTTGAGGATTTGAAAAGTGCATGCATCATATTTTATTGGGTTGGGTAACCGTCAGCCTGGTATGGGACAGGTCTGACGGGACGTCTAAAAACTGCAATGAAGCGTGGTATGGGACACGTGGAGTGGGATTCTCTCTGGCTGTGGGTAACTTAGGACAACTGTTCGCACCAAGAAATGAGGAGGGCGGGAGTGGTCGCCGGGGCAGAGACCCGATCAAGGAGCGGCTCCGACAGGCTTCTAGTTGAGGTGGCGAACAGAGTGGCCTAGGTTGTGCATTGTCAGGGTGAGTCTAGGTGTCTTCCTAGTCCAATTGCATTTAAAAGCTGCAGCGAACTTTTCATGCATATTCATGTCAGTAGACGCGACAGTAGACGAAAGCTTGATTGTTAGTCTAGGATTCAATTCCTGAATGGAATTTTATTGGGTATAGGTGAGAGTAGTCTAGGGATGAGCAATAGGGGCAGAAGACCCAGTGCTGGTGCGTCGAGTTCAAGGGCTCCTGCACCTGAAGGAGACCCAAGGATAGAGGAAATGATGAGGGTGCTGACAGAGGTGAGCAATCTGATGGGTAGGCAAGCTGCTGAGAGAGCTGCCACTGTTGCCCAAGCAGCTGAGGCCGCCTTGGCCGCTGCAAATGGAGCCCATGGGGGCAATGGGCATGGAAATGGAGGACGTCAGACCCATCACATAGTGGAGCAGTTTCTGAAGCTGCAACCCTCGAAGTTTGATGGCACTGGAGGACCTGAAGTAGCTGCCTCGTGGATCGAGCAGCTGGAGAAAGCATTCACCGTGCTTGGATGCACGGATGAAGAGAAGGTCTCACTGGCGACCTATCAGCTCCAGAGCACTGCAGATGATTGGTGGAAGGCCACCAGAGGACGAGTCTTTCCTGATGGCATGAGGCCAAACTGGGCTGCCTTCTGCGCAGCATTCAATGGAAAATATTTCTCCGAGGCTGCCCAGGAGAGGAAAATGGAGGAGTTTATCAGGCTTCGCCAAGGGTCAATGACAGGTGGACCAGTATGAAGGCGAGTTCGCCAGATTGTCCAAGTTTGCTCGAAGGCTGATAGAGGACCCATGGGACAAGGCCAGAAGGTTCAGAGAAGGACTGAGGCCTGAGCTGAAGAGTATGATAATCGCTACTGGGCTGAGGGACTACAAGATTTATGAGAGCCCTGGCGATAGAGCGAGACCTACAGGAGAAGGCTGCCGCATCTGGATCGCGGTTCATGCCGTAGGAACTTCAGAGATTTCGGCAAGAGGCCGATGAAGGACACCGCAGGTTCGTCCCACCTGCGAGGAGAACCTTGGGAAAGCCACCGTTCGCTGGGAATCAGAACTGCCGTGATTGTGGCAGAAGGCATGGGAACAGCCCCTGCCCGAAGAAGACTGGGGGATGCTTCAGGTGTGGTCAGATGGGGCATATTCAGAGGAACTGCCCGAGGAATGGACCAAGACCCCAGTTCCAACCGCAGCAGCAGCCGCAGATGGCAATGCCCCGCAAGGAATTCTGAACCGTCCACCTGCTCAGGGACGAGTCTATGCAGTGGCGCGCAAGGATGCTGAGAATGCGCCAGGGGTGATCACAGGTACCATTTCTCTCTGTGGTCACACCGCCTATGCTTTGTTTGATCCTGGTGCATCCCATTCGTTCATATCTGCACGTTTTGCTGAGTTGGCTGGAATAGAAACTAGACCATTGGATGTTGTATTGCATGTGGCCACCCCATTGAAGGATAGAGTAATTGTTATGTTAGGGTGTAAGGGGTGTGAGATAGCTTTGGGAGATAGAGTTGAGAAGATTGACTTAGCTGTCCTGCCCATGTATGATTTCGACGTAATTGTCGGCATGGATTGGTTGGTTAGACATGGAGCAGTTATTGACTGCAGTAGAAGTATAATAAGGCTGAACCCAGTAGATGGGCCTGAGTATGAGTTTAAAGGAAATCGAGGTGGAACCTCAATTCCTTGGATTTCTGCACTAGAAGCAACCAAGCTGATGGATCAGGGTTGCCTAGGATTCTTGGCATCTGTAATAGATTCGTCGGCTCAAGAGGTGAAGCTAGAGGAGGTGCCTGTAGTAAGGGAATACCCCGATGTATTTCCTCAAGAATTGCCTGGCTTGCCACCAGAGCGTGAAGTAGAATTCGTGATTGAGTTGGCACCTGGAACTGAGCCATCTCTAAAGCACCGTATAGGATGTCGTTGTCTGAGTTGAAGGAGCTGAAGGTGCAGATGCAAGAGCTACTGGATAAAGGATTTATCCGCCCCAGTGCTTCACCATGGGGAGCTCCGGTGCTGTTCGTCAAGAAGAAAGATGGCACTAAGGCTGTGTATAGACTACAGACAGCTGAACCAAGTGACGATCAAGAACAAGTATCCTCTGCCAAGGATCGATGATCTGTTTGATCAGCTGGAAGGAGCATGTGTATTCTCTAAGATAGACCTAAGGACAGGCTATCACCAGCTAAGGATCAAGAAGGAGGATATCCCGAAGACTGCCTTTAGGACAAGATATGGGCATTACGAGTTCACCGTCATGCCATTTGGTTGACGAATGCCCCAGCAGCGTTATGGATATGATGAACAGAGTGTTCAAGGAGTTTCTGGACCAGTTCGTAATAGTCTTCATCGATGATATCCTGGTATACTCGAAGAGCTCTGAGGACCATGAGCAACACCTGAGGACTGTTCTGCAGACACTAAGGGAGCATTCCCTGTACGCCAAGTTCAGCAAGTGCGAGTTTTGGCTCAATAAAGTGGCGTTCCTTGGGCATATAGTATCTGGAGAAGGAATAGAAGTGGATCCAGCTAAGATCGAAGCTGTAGAGAAATGGCCAAGGCCAACGACCGTGACTGAAGTACGAAGTTTCCTCGGATTAGCTGGCAGGATTATTACGACGCTTCGTGGAAAGGTTCTCCGCGATAGCCGCACAGATTGTTGAAGAAGGAGTCGAAGTTTGAATGGAATGCAAAGTGTGAGAAAGTTTTCAGGAGTTGAAGGATAGGCTGACTTCCGCGCCAGTATTACCATCCCATCCGGACCTGGAGGATTTGAGATTTACAGCGATGCTTCACTAAGAGGTCTAGGATGTGTCTTGATGCAACATGGACGAGTAGTAGCTTATGCATCTCGACAGCTGAGGCCACATGAGATGAATTATCCGACGCACGACCTGGAGTTGGCAGCCATAGTGTTCGCATTGAAGATTGGAGACACTATCTGGTGGGAGAGAAATTCCAGATATACAGATCACCAGAGTCTGAAGTATTGTTCTCGCAGAAGGAGCTTATACATGAGAGCAGCGTCGTTGGATGGAACTGTGAAAGACTATGATTGTGATATTCTTTACCATCCAGGAAAGGCGAATAAGGTGGCGGATGCTCTGAGCAGAAAGTCGAGCATCGCGCATATGATGGTGAAAGAATGGACGTTGTTGAAGAAATCAGGGACTCTGAGTTCAAGGTCGAAGTAGGAAGTCTCTCAAGCCTGATGGCTACTCTACAGATCGAACCAGAGATTCAGCTGAAGATCAAGGAATTACAGTCTACGGACCCTGATATCCAGAAGATCGTGATGATGGATGCAGAAGAGAGGAAAGATGACTTCAAGGTGACTGAAGACGGGATAGTAAAGTTTAGAGGACGTCTGTGTGTGCCAAACGACGAAGAGTTGAAGGAAAGGATTTTCAGAGGCTCACAGGAGCAATTATAGTATCCACCCTGGAAGTACGAAGATGTACCAGAATCTACGTCAGCACTACTGGTGGAATGGAATGAAGGTGGATGTGGCTAAGCATGTAGCCAAGTGCCTGACATGTCAACAAGTAAAGGCACAACATTGCAAGCCTGGAGGACTGTTGCAACCATTGGAGATCCCAGAATGGAAGTGGGAGCACATCACCATGGATTTCGTGACGGATTGCCAAGAAGTCAGAGAGGAAATGACTCAATCTGGGTGATAGTGGACAGATTGACCAAGTCTGCGCATTTTATCGCAGTGCGAAAGGATTCCACATTGGAGAAGCTGGCTGAACTGTACGTGAGGCAGATTGTAAGACTGCATGGAGTGCCAGTAAGCATTGTATCAGACGAGATCCTCGCTTCACAGCACATTTTGGAAGAGTCTGCAGGGTGCTCTAGGGACAGAGTTAAGGTTCAGTACAGCCTACCACCCTCAGACAGATGGTCAGTCGGAAAGGACCATACAAACACTGGAGGACATGCTGAGAGCGTGTGTAATTGACTTCAAAGGTGGCTGGGAGGAGCAGTTACACTTAGTGGAATTCGCCTACAACAACAGCTACCAGCAGAGTATCAGATGGCACCATTGAAGCGTTGTATGGAAGGGCCTGCAGGACGCCAATTTGTTGGGACGAAGTTGGTGAGAAAAGTATAACAGGCCCAGAGTTGGTTCAACAGTCAGTAGAGGCAGTCAAGGTGATAGAGACAGACTGAGGACCGCCCAGAGTAGCAGAGAGAGCTATGCAGACAAGAGACGTAAGCCATTGGAATTTCAAGTTGGAGATCATGTCTCTGAAGGTGTCGCCGATGCGAGGATTATCTCGGTTTGGCAAGAAGGGAAAGCTAAGTCCAAGATTCGTGGGCCATTCGAGATTGGAGAAGATCGGGACATTGGCTTATCGTCTGGCACTACCGCCGAACTTGTCGCAGATTCACAACGTGTTTCATGTATCGATGCTGAGGAAGTATGAGCCAGATCCTGGCCATATACTCGATCATGAAGTCATTGAAATGGATGACCGCGTCTCCTACGTGGAAAGGCCAGTAAGGATTGAAGATCGTAAGGAGCAAGTGCTCAGGAACAAGACGATCGTGGTCAAGGTCATCTGGGAGCACCATGGGACTGAAGGAGCCACTTGGGAAAGTGAAGACGAGATGAAGAAGAAATACCCGTATCTGTTTGATAGACCAGTGTAATTTTGTTTTGAGAGGTGGAACATTGATTGTAAATTTCGAGGACGAAATTTTTAAAGAGGGGAAGAATTGTGACAGTCTGAAAATTCGACCCATTTGTCGAATTTCTAAATGAATGGAAATGCTTCGTTAATACACTCTGGTCGAGCTCACTCAGGATTAGCTACCCTGGGATGACAAACCGAAGGGGAAAGGCTATCTGGGAATTTTTCTCTCGCCCCGTTCCGAATCTGAGACCGCGACATGTTCATAATCATCACGAATGAAACCCTGCGTTTATAACACCTGGCCTTACGAATAGCGACGGCCCAGGATGCTCATCGCCATGCCAAGTCGACGCTAGCGCAACACTACAACAATCTAAAACCTGCGGAAGCGTGCCTTCTATACATGCATCAATACACAAGATATAGGGTAGTATGAGAAGAGACAAGAACACTTTTACAAACGGTAATACATCACATATACATATATCAAGCGTTAGATACAAGACCCCAAAAGAAAAACCTCATCTATGTCATGCTATATACGCTCTCAAAATTCTAGGACCAGCAACAGCACTACTCACCTCCACCACTAGAACTCCTCGGGATCCTCCTCGGGGTCCTCCTATAGGGTCCTCCTCTGGACCTCCTGTCCGTGGTAATGGCTCACCCTCATAGGCAATCGATCTAGGAAAGTACGGGGACGGAATAGACTGCAGTGGGTCGGGGTCGATCACATCGCAAATAAGGCTAGGGGGGTGCCACTCACCAACAATAGGGAGAAAAAGACCTTGGGAACGGGGGAAGGGGGAAGGGGGGGAAGGGTGGAGCAAAAAAGACGGTGAAAATCTAGGAAACACGAAGCGAGGTGGTTCCCCCCTCCTTTTTGCTTTCCGTGATCAGTCCTTTGAAAACATCGTTTTTTCTTTAGGCATGGCTGCCAAACTGAGAGGGGCGTCCTCCTGGGAATCTATTTGTTTTTGTTTATATATAATGTCTTTATTGAATATTTTGTGTAAAGGGGGAGTGGGGATTGGGTTAAGGGAATTGTTGTAAAAATGGAAATTTAGTTACAATTCTGTGTCAAAAAAATGAAAGGAAATTTTTTTTAAAAAAAAAAAAATCTAATCTTTTTTTTAAAGAATTTTAAATTATAAAAATTTTTAAATTTTAATAAATTTTTTTTTAATATTGGAAAAAAAGGGGAAAATTGAAATTTGTAAATTTTTTGATTTTTTTGGGAAATCTTCGGCGCGTCCCTCCTCGAAAGCCCATATAGCCCTCTCATAAAACCAGGCCTCGTTATCGACTGGGGTATACTAACACCGGTAGTCCCATGCCTATGCCACAGAGTGGCGGTGCATATCAAAATGGAGGGTGATCTCCAGTATCCATCTGTATGGCAGTCAAAAGCCAGCGGCGGGCAGCCATCATGGAGTGACTGGATCTGTAAAAGAAGGGCAACCACCCGCCCCGTGAGTCGAAACTAATAAGCTCACCACTATCCTAACGTTTAGGATAGCGGTATACTAGTGAGGCGGTCTATCCAGTGGAATAGGTTCCGCGCGTCCAGGGTTCCGAAACTCTCAGTCCCTCGGTACCAGACCCCCACACCACATAAACAGACGTGCGATTTCATAGCATAGTTCACATCATACAGCCGGGCACAAGAGATGTCAACAGATGCCATATGCCAATGTGACAGGCCTCAAACGGCCATACGAACCCTATGGATCCATACTTAGGCTCAAACCGGCCATAACGGAATCCCAATGGATCATGCCCATCCATCACTCACATCCATCATGGCTCACCCAACAGTGCCATTCCGGCCATTTCCTCAACGGCGATCTGAAGCCTTACGTTGGTTTCTCCTTTTCCCTCCACTTCACGGTATCAACGCCCTGGTCAGCACCTTCTATTTTGGCACATCTCTGGTGACGATTGCCATGCTCCAATGATAGGCGGGGACCACATGATTGCAACCAGCACAAATCAGACATAGAGCATGCCTGAAATGACAGATATGCCAAAAGTATGAACACATCAAGCAACCATCAAATATTCACGTGCTCAACAAGCCAAGCCATATGAGATTCAAAGGCCCCACGCACAATTCCTTAGCCAGACGGGTTCGATAGAAGATCACATATTAATTCGGGCAGACACATGACAGTTCAGTTGGCACTCTAATCTTCGCGGATCAGATAACTCGGCCTAAGCCCAACACCCATGTTAGTCCTGGGAGTTAAATAACCCA
>JAGVVM010018126.1:0-11043 GCA_019149425.1 Psidium friedrichsthalianum
GTGTACAAAGAAAGTGGGTATTATTCTTGTGGAATTTGTATAGAGGACTATATGACTTGTGATACGTGAGGCCCTAACCCAAGCCATCAGGGCCCATGTTATTCTTTGGCGTAGCCCAGGTCCAACACCTTATATAGATATTCCTCTCTCATCGACCCAATGAAGCTGGACTTCAAAACAAAGATAGGTCAAGAAGAACAGAAAAAATTATCGCTCGCCATAAGAGAGAGATGAAGAGAGATAGACTTGCGGTGGCACTCTCGATCTGACAGGATAAAGACAATCACATCGTTTTTTGCAATACCGTGATTAAGCTGTTCCACAAGTGCAGGTCGTATTCTATCTTTTTGTGTATTTATGTAAAAATTGGGCAAAATTTCATGGTCGGAAATCATTATTAGTTCACATCTTTTGAATATATGAGTCATCATTTGGTTATATTATATACATAAGAAATGAATCAATTTTAAGGTGGTTGTGAAGCTCATGGGGTGTGACAGACCTGATCTAGGAAGCTATAGTTTCCCAACTTAGTTTTTCGTTTGGTGTGCATATTATGATTGTTGCGAATAGGTAGCACTTATAAGTGTTGTTTTTCCCTTTTTGTCTGTCATTTTGGGTTGTCTTGTTGGGGCTATTGTAGTACACATTTCGGAATGAGCTTCGTATTTAACTGAAGAATCACGGCGTTGAAGTTCGGATGTGAACAATTTGTCATAGCAGACAATAATGGGTGGTCTGCTTGGGCGAGCTTTTGTTGATGCATAGTTGTCGTTCATGTTGTTAAATCGTGCGTTTACGTCACCAAGTAGAGCCTAAAACATCAACCTACGAAGATTACATGAGATGACGCATCCACAAATTCTAGTGCAAGATTAGCTGTCATCAAAAAGAAAAGTCCAAAATCCAGATCACACGTGCGCCAGACTCTAAGAATGAACCAAACCGTTTTTCGTGAAATGTGTTGCAAATGGTTATAATTATAATGTGAACTTGGATTATGAAACGGACTTTGAGTAGTTTTGAAATGATCATAAGTTATAAATATTTTGGTTAAATTGCTTTTGAAGAGAATTGTGCAAAAGGGTATAGTGTATGATTAAGAAATGTATCTTGAATGCTTCTCATTTGATAATGGAATTTGTGAAAGTTATATGATTTCTGTTTGTGAAAACTGGTTTACAGATGTTGTTTATTTTGGTTTGTAAATTGTTGGTGGTTGAAGTTGATGGTTATTGCTCATTGTGATGAGAACCCATTTGTGGGGGGAGTATACATATTGTTAAGACAACCTTCTGGGTCAAATTGCCTACTGATATAGGCGTTCAGACCTAAGCTAAGGGAGTTACCTCCTATATGTACATCACCAGACAATAAAAATGACCTATAGAGGGTGATGATGAGCTTTAGATTAGATCGATGGATGACCATTGACTTGTTATTCGAATGAGATTAGTGTAGCACCCCACTCCGTGGTGCCACCGCCAAAGCTAGGGTTACCCAGGCCGCCACCTTGAAACTAATCTTATTTATTGTGAGATTATTTTCATGCAGCGAAATTGATAAGTTTGGAAATTTTTAAAAGAGAAACTTGTAAGTAGATATATTGTTGAAAGGTGTACCCTGAAACATCCAGGCATACTCAATATATATATAGATAAAACATAAGATCAACATGTTACATTATCCAATTAGATTACCAGTTCCATGTGGATTGTTCACCTTGATTAGCTATGCCCAACAATTTACAGCCGCACACATCCACTCACCCTTTCACAATCTAAATTCCATACGCCCGTCTCAGACGTGCGGTTTTCCGAAAAATGACTCTCGGTCACTTCGATTACTCATAGGTCACGCCGCGGTAGCTGCCCCGCCTCCCTGGATCTCCCCCGTCCCTCCCGCAAACCATCGTTGTCATCCACTAGATCCGTCCTCCCTTCATCAAAACATGTCATCAACGGAGAATAGGACCCCTCTCGCGTCCCGTCAATGTCGATGAACACTGCAACGAACTTATATTGAACATGGGCCATTCTTACAACCACATCCACAATAAGTGTGGTAACGACACGAGTAAAAGTGATACTGTGCAAACTCGAGATCTCAAAGTCCTGGCTTTCAGATTCCAAAGAGATAGGGAGCCTGTAATGGGATCCAAAAGGTATCGGATCGACCCTATCTTTGTCATCTAAAAATAACATACACAACAAATGTGAGTAATCCCAACGAGAAAATTCAATCACCCTAACGCTTGCTCGATTCACCGTGTCATTCGAGTCCATGATGAACAATCCAATGTATTGATAATTGAACAAATAATTAAGGTTCAATGTAGCTACACACACCATACAACACAAATATAATGATATGCGAATGAATGCAGTGTGCACTCCCATGCAGATTCCTTACCATTGTCGTAACCGGTTCAATTACCAACTGTAAAATTAGTATATCGGCTCTTCCACCGATCCTCAAGGCAACTCCCCACCTGAGATCCTCACTTTGAGGCTTCACGTTATATACCACAGGTTCTCTTGGCACCACCAGCCTAGGCATCCCGTCTCTCGCGGGGAATCGATTGAGTAAGTTTTTTTTTTTTTGTGGCCCTCAACCCCTTTCACCAAATGCATGTCATGCTCAGAATGCACATGTCCAATTGATTTAACGAAACAAGTCAAGTACGAGAATTTTGTATTGTCAATACCCTCACTATTCGATTTATCAAACCTGAGATATTCATGCTACCCGAAATCAACTACAACAACATAAATTATTTCCTTCATAGCTAACGAGTACACTCAATCATTTCTCATAGCTCATGACCAAAATATCTTTTTCAAGGACCTTTAGTTCCACGTTGTTTGACTACCAATCCTACCCAAATTGATACTATCATAGTTACTTTAATCTAGATATTCCTTTAACTAATATTGGCGCTCACTAGTCCATGTTGACATAAAATACAAGTAGAAGTCAGTTAATCCTGGGGTAAACAAATTAACCAGATCAGTCAACGAATTAGACTTGGAGTTATTTTACTTTGTTCAGTAAACTCACGATCAAATCCCTACTTGCTTGGCAATGTCTATATCTTACTATTTCAGCCATACATATACATATATGTGCATTTAGGCGAGTAATCTAACTTCTCAAGACTACCGTACCCTAATTCATATGTCCCTACACCATTAAAGATAGCCTAATCATGTACTACTCTTCAACCTATTAGAATTGAACCCACATTCTTTGGCCTCTACTGGTTACCGCCCAAGTTGATATTTTGCTCCCGACCCAATCCACTACCCAAGGCCGTCATTCAATGCTTGGTTTGCTATCCATGGTCAACTTGGACGCTAATCCTAACTTGGATGGTTTATTTTAGAAAACAATTATCCCTAGCCAGCCCCTTTCACCTTAGTTTAGTCTAATCCAGCTCTTGGTTTCTCATGGCTAGCCATGTTGTGGACTAAACCATTCATATGGATTTCTCCATACACGAAGCAAGGGAGGGTGAGAGGGAGAGAATTCACTCGCCTTTGATTGTTAGCAATGAGGGAGGAGGCAACGGCCTTGGATTTCGGCAAGGGAAATAGTTTGCGCGGTAGAGGGCTCCTGGTTTCACTGAGGGTTTCCTCTTTTGTGAGAATGAAAATTTATGTTTCTCCACTCTCCTTTCTTCCTTCCTCTTGGTGGATAACACAATGAGGGGCTTGGGGAAATGACGTAATATCCTCCCCTTCCCAAAACTTCATGATGAACTGACTTGATCCAAGATAGAAGTCATTTGCCACTTGTAATTTTCTTCTTTTATCCCTCCAACTCTTACACAACAGTCCCATGAAATGAGGTTTGGATAACCTCTTCCTCCCCTTAATCACTACCAAGCAGTTTTATATAAGAGAAGCCTACCTTGATGTAGCTCATTATTTCTAAGTTCCTTATAAGCTTGACTCAGTGAGGTTGGGAACTATCTACCAAATGGCAGCAGCCTTATTCTCTCCTTATTCATCATGGAGTACATGACAATTCTCTCCTTTTTTTCCTCTAAATTACGCACAGCCATCGTCCACTCCTTTCCAATATGAACATATTGAAATCCATCGCCTTTGATCCCTCATTTCCATAATTTGTATTTAGTATAATTAGTCACCTCTCTCTTCTAGTCTATCCAAGGTTGCACAACTTCCTTCTAATTGTGGTCCATGTATCCTAGCTCTTTAGACTTTAATTTAGTTGTTATTTCAGGAGAAAGTCCATTCTTTCACTAGACAACTAGCTGTGCCTCTACTGTCTCGAGTTATAGAATTTCTATCTGAGATTAAGCAGAAATTTCTCGAAAAAAATTCCTAATAAGTCGATTGTTCATTAATATGTGACATTGTGCACTTTGGCGTCTAGAAACATCTATGTCTTAATGCCAAAAGTAAATGAGATTTTGAATTTAATTTCAACAAGTTGATCGGCCAATGGAGTGTAACGCGTACACTTTTCGATCGACCACACTTTTATAATTCATTGCTATTACAATTCATGATATATTTGAAACAATCTTCATATGAAGGGAAGTAGACATCGATTGAATCTGTTATAACTTATTGCGAGTACCTCTCATAATAAATCACTTTCTAATCCATTTCATCGATTTTCTAGTTATTTAGAACTAATTAAGTAGTGAAAACCTCCTCATTTGTAAACTTTCCTTTTACCGATATCGGATGATTGATTTTGAAGAACATTCGTTTAGAAGTATCATACCGATCTCAAATTACAACCCCTCTCAGTAGTAATTGGACATTACATCTAAGACAACAGTGATTAAGGAAGTTGATTTTCAGGATGTTACAACTAGTCAATGGGATATACCATTAATGGTTGTTTTGACATTGTTGAGTGAGTTTTTATTGCCTAATCTTATACATATAACTTTTATTAGAAAATTTATCATATATTTTGTGATATTTTGCATATATAGTACATAGAGATTAAGTTTGAGCAATTACGATATCATTTGATATTTGAGTATAGGTGGGTATGTTCGAGTCACACTATAGAACCAAATTTTATACTCATAGTGATCGTGTTAGCTTCACTCCTTTGACTCAATTTTGCTTGTTTATTATAAGGTGAGTGAGCTACAAGTAGGATATGAGCATAACATTAGCAGGAGGTTTTCTTTTGGATATGGGGATTTTTGGTATGAGACGTATATAGTCATGTTGAGCTTTTAAGATAACTCTTTTTTTTATGGATGTGTACGTATCTTTTTTATGGTTATAGAAAATTTTGGTATTGTAACCAAAAAAACCTTTTTATCAAGTAAATATATGGAACTATGTATTTTTGTATCAGGTTGAGATTTTGGTTTTGTTGTGTGTACTTTTGTGAAAGGATGGCCATGTCATGACCCATGTTATAATAGAATTGTGGCATGACATTTGTTAATATCAGACATAGTGTGATAGATTTTAATGCGTTAGTTTATAAGATAGTGAGGTGTAGTTTTATTTCATTCTTGGATCCAAGTAATCATGAGTTCTGACTTTGAACCGCTTGCTAATTACCATAAGAATAATAAGTACAAAGGGACTATTACATTCTATTCTAGAGATATGCCTTGAGGTTCTAGAGGCAAACTAACAAGACGAGATGATATAGGCAGACTCACATGAAACAAGAGAGAAGAGCTAGAAGCTAAGGATACAAAATAATATATCTAGAGTTGTTGAATTTGGGAGTAATAGAGGCTACACCTTTACCCAATTTAGAAAGGCGAAAACTACCCACTTGTGATGGGAAAACTTATCCTCTTGCGCCTGACCATTGAATTAGGAAAATAGATGAGATCTTGAGAGTTGAATGAGTGCTCGAGAAGAAGAAAGCTGGCTTTGCTACCCGATATTTAGAAGGTAAAACCGAGTATTGGTGGGACGGAACGGGGTCCACTTTTGGAGATGAGGATATTACTACTTCTTGAAAGGACTTTAATGAAGCTTTCTACCCTCAATTCTTCCCACAATCATTCCAAGTGAAAATGAAAGGGTGATTTTCTAGATATATCACAGGTGATTAATGTTCTAGAGTATGCAAGTCGCTCAACAAGATAAGTAGATTTGTGTGGTGTCTTATGGCCAATGAGAAAGAAAAAGCCGAACATCTTCTGAGAGGACTCCATCCTAGATTCATTTTACACTCCTGTCTTTTTTACTAACAACTTATAGAAATATGTTGGAATGAGCATCATGATTAAATAACAGATTTCCCAAGCGACACATAGGGTGCTTGCAGCATAAAAGGCCAAAGTTCACTAATTTCCAAGAAAGTCATGAAGTGGCAGAAACAAGCAGAAAGGCATTAGCAGGCCTTGAAAGGTGAAAAGTCAAGCTATTCAAGGCCCTTGCACTACTTGTAGGAGCATCAAAGCGATGGGTGTTACTGGAAGAGGGAAGTTTGCTTTCTACGTAGAAAGATGGAACACATGCTGCAGAGTTGTCCCATGTAGAGGGATGCTCCAATAGGCAACAAATTATGTTTTGCATGTGGACAACCTGGACGTTTAGCTCATGCTTATTTCATGAGGAATGATGTGCCCTCATTTGGTAGGCCTAGGAAGATCAGCAAAGCTAGAGGGCAACTGGGAAAGTTTTTGCGATGATGGAAGAAAATGCATCGGCTTCTAATAGTTATTGCATGTACTATTTCAATTGTCTCACAGTCATTCAGGTAATGTTTCAATCACCTTTGCCCAACTACAGGTAATATTTCAAAAAAAAAAAATTAATGTGCTGCCTAACGCTCTTGAATACTAAGTGTGTGTTTACACTCCTACTGATGATTTCTTAATTGTCGATTGTGTGTTCAAATATGCTCTAGATTGATAATATGGAAATGCCTAGAGATCTAGTGTTGTTAAATATATATGATTTTGATGTTATTCTAGGGATGGATTAGCTATCAACATATCATGCTACTGTTGATTGTTATTCAAAGAAAGTTGTCTTTCGACTTTCGAATCAACCTAAATTCTTTTTTTTTTTTTGGGAAATTGTAAAGGTACTTTTTCAAGATTAATTTCAATTGTGCAAGCAAGGAAGCTTCCAAGGAATGGTTATTGTGGCTATCTAGTGTATGTAAAAGACACCGGTAATGAAATTGATAAGCTAAAAAATGTTCCTGTTGTCAGAGAATTTCTTGATGTATTTTCTAAGAATTTACTTGGGTTGCCTCCTGATAGATTTATTGAGTTATGTATTGATTTGATGCATGGTACAACACCTATTTCTAAAGTGCCTTATCGAATGGCATCGACTGAATTGAATGAATTGAAAGCACAACTACATGAGTTGTTAGATTGAGGATTTTATTAGGCCTAATGTTCTGCCTTGGGGAGCTCTTGTTCTATTTGTGAAAAAGAAGGATGGTAATATGCGGCTTTGTATAGATTACCGAGAACTTAACAAGGTAATGATTAGGAAAAAATATCCTTTGCCTCAAATTGCTAACTTTTTTGATCAACTTCAAGTTGCTCAGATATTTTTCTAAAATCGATCTTCATTCTAGGTAACACAAGTTGAAGATAAAGATAGATGATGTGCCAAAGACTATTTTCAAAATAAGGTATAGGTATTATGAATTTCTTGTCATACCTTTTAGATTAATGAATGCTCGTGCTACTTTCATGGATTTGATGAAAAGGGTATTCAAGAAAAATCTTGATAGATTTAGATAAAGATAGATGATGTGCCAGAAACTATTTTCAAAACAAGGAAAGGGTATTATGAATTTCTTGTCATGCCTTTTAAATTAACGAATGCTCCTGCTACTTTCATGGATTTGATGAAGAGGGTATTCAGGAAATATCTTGATAGATTTATTATGATCATCATTGATGATATTTTAGTGTATTCAAGGAATTTAGAGGAATACAAGCAATACTTAAGGCTTGTTTTGCAGATCTTTGGTGAAAAGAATTTGTTTGTTAAGTTCAGTAAATGCAATTTTTGGCTTGATCATATTGAATTCTTAGGCCATGAAACCTCGAAAGATGATATCTCAATTGACTCGAAGAAAGTTGAAGCAGTTTATTGGAATCGTCCTACAAATGTTATAGAAGTGAGAAGTTTTCTTGGGCTAGCGGGCTATTACAAGCGATTTGTGGCTAGTATTGCTAGTCCACTTACTCACCTAACTCATAAGGGAGTTAAGTTCTGGTGGTCTGATCAATGTAAACGCAGTTTTCAAGAAGTGAAGAGGTAGTTAGTGACAGCTCTCATCTTATCCTTCCCTTCAAGAACCAATGGCTTCACGATCTATTATAATGCATCTAAAGAAGGTTTAAGGTGTGTTCTTATGTAGGATGATAAAATGGTGGCCTATGCCTTGAGACAATTGAAAGCTCAAGAAAAAAAAAATTATCTTACTCATGACCTAAAGTAAACAACGATTGTCTTTACTTTGAAGATATGGAGGCACTTCCTATATGATGAGAAATGTGAAGCCTTTACTGATCATAACAGTTTGAAATACACCTTTATTTAGAAAAAATTGAACATAAGACAAATGAGATGTTAGAAATCTTAGAGATTATGACTTGTTTATCAATTACCATCCAAATAAGACTAATGTAGTGGGGATGCTTTAAGTCATAAATCTTCTAAAAACATGACATCATTACTTATTTCTCAGCAACCTGCTCTCAAGGATATGAGGAAACTAGACTTGGAGTGTTAGTGCATCAACTTGGTGCTTGGTTAGCTAATCCTCACATCAATCAACGTTGATTGATAAAATTAAGATTAAACAGAATGATGATTTCTAGTTGGAGAAGATCAAAGAAGGCGTAGAAGTTGGGAGACAACTTGACTTCAGCATTTATACAGAGAGCCATTGAGATTTCAAGTTAGCTAAGAGTTCCTGGTAATTCAGAGTTGATAAAGGAAATATTATAGGAAGCTCACACCGCTAAATACTTGATTCATCCAAGAAGCACTAAGTTGTGCAGGGATTTGAGAGGAAATTTTTTTTGGGGAAATCCCCTATGATGTTTTAAAGATGACAAAGACAATCAAAGGTTACTAATGTGTGTATTGTCAAGTAGTACAAGGTGATATATACACAAGTTGCGGTGCATATAGTATCTTGATCAGCATCTAGTGTGATGTTGAGTTCTCTATTACAATCAAGAATATTCTATTTATATGAATGATCAATGTAGATATCTAAGGTGAATAAGGTATCGAGCATGGATATGTCTACAAGCTGGAAGGATCTCTATAAAGATAAACAAGCTATAAGAATCTTGATAGAAGATGAACAAAATAAGAAGAACGAGGATGTTCGTTATAGCTTGGAAGGACCAAGATAAGGTGAATAGTTGGATAGACCTTGGTGATGGTGAACAAGCCTAGAACGATAATGTTCCTTGAAGCTTGGAAGGACCACACTTATGAAGACAATAGCTTAGTAAAATAATGATCGCCGATATGCTTGGAACGAGTAGAAGATAGAACAGCGGATTGCCATTAGGATAACATATTTTTGGCTGGTGCAGTTCTCTTCAGATGAGGTGGAAAGACAGCGACAATGTCGATGGTCTAGTGAATTCAATGAAGACAAGGAATCGGTTGTGATGTTGATATCTTTAAAGGTCTTTGGAAGCTAACTCAACTATTCAGTGAATACGAGGAGTCAACAGGTGTATTGATGTCCTTGGAAGTCTTTGGAAACTGATGGAGCCAAAGGGATCATTGAATGAATGATTAGAAGTCACTCCACACGAGTTGGTCAATGGGCAGCATCAACAGACTATTAATCATCTACACTGCATATTGTATGGGCAAGGAGCAGTGTAAATATCGAGCCCTAGAAGGTACTGACCACTACTCACCTGATGGGAACATTTATTAAGGGTAATATAACCGTTACAAAGATTTGGAGTTCACATCAACAGCACTAGAGATGTTTCAGAGCAGTTATGGCAATTTTGATATAAGATAGACTTCGCGAAAGAGCAGCATGATTGGTTTAGGAAACAAGTCATTCAAATACTATCAAAAGTATCCATTTTAACAATACAAAGCGACAGGGAGCTGTTCAATTACCATCATCAACTATCCTATACCATTAGTAAAGACAAGAAACTATGCTGTGAGAGATAAGTAACAAATGCCACAAAAGTATATCATTGCAGCTTGGAAGGGACCAATCAAGATAGTTGTTCTTGGATATCTTTAGTACTGATCAATGTTGGTAAGATCGTTGTGGCTATCTCAACATGTCATCAAGTCGATATCATCACCAATGATTGTCAACCAAGTTACTCAAAAACATCACTAGTGATAGTGTGTGTACTTGTTAGTTTAGAGTAATAGAGTTAGTATAAACAATGGTGTGATATTCATTGTCTAGTATGACTATTGATACTTTAGAATAAAGCCATTTACGGTTTGGATTTCAAAGACAAAAACTACATAAGGACTGCTGACAACTAACATTATGCACAATACAAATGAATAGTATACCTAGCAATATCATTCCTTGTATGCAGAGGAGTTGTACTATTTAATCTTTTGGTAAAGACTGGAGTTCTACTACCTGATATCTGTTGGATGTACCTTTTGTCTTCGACTAGGATCGGAATAATTTTTTCTTTTACATGGATCAGTACTATTTTGGTCTCCCCTACAGATAAGAATGTCCAGTGTACCTAATGTCCAACTATGCATCCTTGGTGGCCAACTACTCATCCTTAAAGATCCCCAATAGCTAGTATGAAACTTGAAGATCTATGTAAGAAGAAGGAAGGCCGAAGAAGCAGGCACAACTTAGATAGGTTCCCGAAAAGCAAAATCGGAAGCTAGAAAAGCTGAATGACTTAAAGGCAAAAAATTATCTCTTCCAGGTTATTGATTGTCTCATTTTGAAATTATTCTTTGCAAAGAAACTTCAAGGATACTTGGGATTCTATGAAGAAATATCAAGTCTCTATTAGGGTGAAGAATGCACAGCTTTAAGCCTGGAGAAGGGATTTTGAGACATTACCGA
>JAGVVM010018128.1:0-10192 GCA_019149425.1 Psidium friedrichsthalianum
AATTTAAGGATCACCTTTCTCTTTTGACAATTTTTGCTGATGTAGAGTTAGCCATATAAACCATCTCATCTTTCTCAGCCTTCTCGTACGACGAGAACAGATGTTTGTCCACACAAATATGATTTGTGGCACATATGTCCAACGACCAATCGATTTTGTGGGACATTAAGGATACCTCAGACACCACCACAGTAGTTAGTCACTCGTTATCTTCCTGCTCTGCCAGATTCAGCTGCTTGGCTGCACCATCGCTCTTACCTCTATTTGGATGCTTTTTACAATCTTTAGCACGATTGCTAGGCTTATTGCAAACAAAATATGTGCCTTGAAATTTTGGGATTATTCATTTGCTTGCCTTTTCCTTGAAAAGACTTTTCCTTTTCCCCAACTGCTTAGAATTGGAAGATTCAACAATGTTAGCCTTTGGTTCAATAAGAGAGTTTGGATTCCTCCTATTGTTCTCCTCGTTTTTTAGGCGTAGAATGAGATCTTCAAGGCTCATCTCTTGCATTTGTGCTTTAAATAGTTTTTGAAATCTGACCAGCCCAAAGGTAGCTTCTCAATAATAATGCCACTTGGAATGATTCACTGAGTGATATTCCCTCTGCAAAGATGTCATTTAGAATTATTTGTAATTCTTGAACCTAACTCATGACAGATTTAGAATCCATCATCTTGAAGTCCAAGAATTTGTAACCATGAATTTCTTGGTACCTGCGTCCTTAGTCTTGTAAATTTTTTTCTCTAAGAAGTTACATAATTATTTAGCAGTTTCAATGTTACGATAAATTATAAATGGATCTACCAAATAGTTTAAGGTTATAATTTCGGCATAGGGAGTCCCCGTGCTTCCAGGCCTGCGAACCCCTAGCGTCGTGACATCTTGCTCATCGGATTAATTACTGGGCACACCTCTGATAAGTACTTGACTAGGTTTAGCATGGTTAGATAGAATAACATCTTCTTCTACCATTGGTTGAAGGCTACACCAGTGAATTTCTTCGGTTTCTCATTTGGTATATGAGATGATACCATCAAGGAAGACAAAGCCTGCTGATGAATACTCGCAGCATCATAGGTGGTCTCATCCTGAAGGCTCACAGCGTTTGTTGCCACCAAACCACCCCTCGATGGGTGAACCACTCTATTGGCTACGGTTGCATCGACCAAAAGGAATATCTCCAGAATTAGCGAGTACTTGATTATTATCAACCATCACGATTTTTCTGATAAACTAAAACAAACAGTAAGTATAAGCATAATTGCCTTATGGTTGTTGGAAAAATATTGCACACATGTTAACATATCAGAGAAAATACATAACATTATTGCATGTAATTAGAAAAATAGTAACACGGAGAAGGCCATAACAATATTTAATACCAATCATGCCAATGTACAATCTTTACGAATAAAGATTGCAAACAAAAAAACTTGCTGAATTCTGTAAAACTCGAAAAAAGAAATTGAACAAGAGGTGAGATACGGCTAATCGAATCTCCATAAGGTGATTAGTTCCTGCCAACGGTGTTAAGTAGCTTCACGGACTATGCATCTCAAGATACAACACCTCGAGCCTATTTGTATTAGCACTATACGAATAGGACACTATCAAACACTTCTAAAAATCGGCACACTTGGAGGACGACTATGAGGGAACTAGAGGAATGTGCTTCGAGTTGTGAATTGTGAATTGTGATTCTGAACTACAGAAACATGTCTATTTATAGACTAGAAAAACATCGTTACACTAACATAAGTGCACGTTGATCATACTCCCATTAAACTATGTCAGTTACGCAGACATAAATGCCACATCGGTTACACTGACATAAATTGAGCCATTAACCATTAATTACAATAATGAGAGGATATGTAGCGCCACATCTAACTATCCATTAAGACTGCGTTTGATCGTCTGGATAAAAATCAAGATAAAATATATTTTATCCTATCTTGTGTTTGTAATGTCCTGCATAAGATAAAGTCAGATATAGAAAGGATATAAACTAGATAAAAAAAATCCTAGGGAGGGGGTGGGATTGACCCAGATATGATTTCTCTTCTCCAATTATTTTTTTGGAAAACCTTAAGCTCTCCTTTTCCTTCTCCTTCGTTCACACACGACTCCTCTCACGTTGAAGTTTCACGAAAACACTTCATCAAAGCAGCGAGAGTCGAAAAAGTTGTCCTCTCCTTAGCAATAATCCGACGAATTCAAGCTCTATCTCTGGCAAAGAGCCATAAGCGGTTTTGCTTCCTCGTGAGATTTTGTCTCTCCCTCTCCCTCTGTGCATCAAAATTCATAGGCTTTACAAGGTTCCCGAGTTCCTTCCTTAGTTTGTATAGCTTTCATGGGGCAATCATTTGTGGGTCTGGCTTCGTTTCTCTCGTTCTGTCTCGTTTCCTTTGTTTTTTTGCTTGCGAATTATTTTTTCTAGTGGAATCTTTCTATTCGGCTCTCTATGAATCGAAACATGCCATCATTTTCTTGAGGTTGCCCCCGTCAATTGTGTTTGATGACTTCTTTGTACGAATTTTCGGTGAATAAGTCTCTTCATTGTATAGGTGCATTTGAATCTGGTAACGACCTCCTTTCTTTCTCTTGATTACTAGAGTCAATGGTTGCATTTTCTCGGATAGCCACTTCTTGTTCTTCAACCAGTGCACATAACCTATTCGATAATGTCCATGAGAGTTCTCTTCCCTCAGTGCTACAATTTACTTAGTTCTGAGTGAATCAAATATGATTGGGTTATATGACTGAATTGTGGTCTTGGCATATCTACTACCATATTCTAACTGCTGGCTTGAATGGTTATATGGCCACTGTAACTAATTTGAAGAATCTCGTCAATAAGTGGCATTGTGGTGCTGCCCCCATAGCAATACGTTCATCACATTCTGACATTATTGCTGCGAATACTCTGAATTTAATGATTGCCATTAGCATTAATACAATTCTAGCTTAATTACTTGTGAGAGAAAATACTCATGCCATGAATTTATTGGCATGACTTGTCAATGATGAATGATGGGCACAAAATCCAGGGGCCTCATCCCTTGGGAAACTTGCAATTCATCTTGCCATGAATTTGGGGATGAATATTTTACAATATGATTTGTATCGTGCTCATGATGTACGTGAAGTACATGATGGTTTGTTTCGATTATCACTATTGAAGGTCCTGTGCCACTTGAACTCAAAGGCTATATGCCTCTTCAACCATCTTTGTTTAGCCAACTCATAACAAAATGTTAGACTAGGTTGACACAACTGAATTGGTTGAGGAAAAGGAAAGCTTAGCAATCAAAGCACTCCCCCCCCGCCCCCCCAACCCCAAACCACAATTAGCTTGCAAAATATTAGGTTTTTTTTGGTCGAAGCAAAATATTAATTTCAAGATATGCTATTTATTGAATTTGTACACTTGCCACATTGTAGGCTCGCGGAATTTGATTCTTATTGCACATGGCTCTGAGACCAACGTGTATAGGCAATAGATGAAGAAAATGTGCTTTTAGATGATCTTGAAGAACCTAATGTGGTAACATCCCGAATTTTGGTCATTCGTAAGATAAATAATATTGGATTTTCGAGGATTGAGAGATAAAATTGGACATCGCCTCGAAAGGCTCGGAAATTGGCCGATTGGTTCTAGAGTGCCGAGAAGAAAGGAAGTAAATTGAAAATGACCGTTTCGCTTCGGTTTGCTTTAGACTTCCTAGATAATGGGTAGTGAATTCTTTTTTTTTATGAGATTATAATTCCAATTTGGTGCGATCTCATGATTAATCCTATTCGCGCTTGAACCCCAGTCTGCCTCAGTTTGAGCCCGATCAGTCCTGATTTGCATGAATCCTGAGAAATGTCTCGTCAAATGTCAAATCAATCTTGTCAGTCAAATCGATCAGCTTTATGTCAATTTGGAAATAGTACCCGATCTTATCCTTACTTTTTGATCGAGTCAATCCGTGAATAGTGATTCGATACCAATAATTGCGATGAAGATTTTTATGTCCATTTTTCTCTCTCTCTCTCTCATTATTTTCGGCTACAATCTCTCTCTCTCTCTCTCTCTCTCACTCATTCCCTCTTGTTTGGTCAGAAACAGAGTCCCACCACTGTCCCCCTGTCGTGCCGCTCATTTCACTACACAAACATCGTCATTTTGAGAGGCCTTTTTAACCTCATCTTCATCTATCTTTTTAGTAGTTCTCCACAAAAATTAAGCTCAAGACCAGCCCCAAAACACCCTTAAATAGAAGTAAAAGCGGACCCCTGCACATCTATTTTCCAGGTTGCGGTTCTGTCATTTTTTCACCATTCTCGTAGCCATCGTCACATTGGTTGAATTTCTAACCAACTGTAAGTTTCTTCTTCTTTCTTTCCTTGACATTTTGATGTAAGAATCAACCCTAGATGAGTTCTAAATTATCGGGAATTCATTTGAAGTACCCCTGCTCGTTATTGTCTTATGCTGCTTTTTTGAAGCCGCCTCTATTCCAGTTTGGTTTGGGACTTCTTTGCTAAATTTTTTGGTGAGCTTTCCCCCTAAAAATCAAATAGGATGTTGGATGATTCTTGAATAAACTCTAGGGTGCGATCCGGGATAGATCGATATAGAAAAATTGATTGATTTGACGATTTTTGTGAAAACCAATTTTGTGCGCATACTCTGTGTACTATTCACACCTAATGTGGTATGTTCATGTCAAGTTTAGGCTGTCCATGGGTGTCGATGATGGTCCAGTGAGGTCTGAATACCAAAAACGAGATTTTGGAACGTTTTGGGTGAAACCGGGCACGGATGATTTTCTATGATACTGTTCACGACACCTTGAGTACTGCTTATGAGCCTAGAATACTGTTCACATGCTGTCCATATGTGTTTAGGGTCATTTATTGAGATATCGTGGTTCAAAATGCATATTTTAGTGTAAAAATGTAAATTAGACAATTTCGGCAAAATTGTGAGCAATAGACAAAGTGATTGGCTTAGATATTGTATCTGGCAATGGAATTAATATAGCCAAGTCTATATTGATTGATTGCATGAACTGCATGGTTGAAAAAATCTGGCCTAGATTGCTGCAAATCAGGGCAGATTTTTCAACCATGCAGTTCATGCAATCAATCAAATATAGACTTGGCTATATTAATTCCATTGCCAGATACAATATCTAAGCCAATCACTTTGTCTATTGCTCACAATTTTGCCGAAATTGTCTAATTTACATTTTTACACTAAAATATGCATTTTGAACCCACGATATCTCAATAAATGACCCTAAACACATATGGACAGCATGTGAACAGTATTCTAGGCTCATAAGCAGTACTCAAGGTGTCGTGAACAGTATCATAGAAAATCATCCGTGCCCGGTTTCACCCAAAACGTTCCAAAATCTCAGTTTTTGGTATTCAGACCTCACTGGACCATCATCGACACCCATGGACAGCCTAAACTTGACATGAACAGTACCACATTAGGTGTGAATAGTACACAGAGTATGCGCACAAAATTGGTTTTCACAAAAATCGTCAAATCAATCAATTTTTCTATATCGATCTATCCCGGATCGCACCCTAGAGTTTATTCAAGAATCATCCAACATCCTATTTGATTTTTAGGGGGAAAGCTCACCAAAAAATTTAGCAAAGAAGTCCCAAACCAAACTGGAATAGAGGCGGCTTCAAAAAAGCAGCATAAGACAATAACGAGCAGGGGTACTTCAAAATGAAATTCCGATAATTTAGAACTCATCTAGGGTTGATTCTTACATCAAAATGTCAAGGAAAGAAAGAAGAAGAAAAACTTACAGTTGGTTAGAAATTCAACCAATGTGACGATGGCTACGAGAATGGTGAAAAAATGACAGAACCGCAACCTGGAAAATAGATGTGCAGGGGTCCGCTTTTACTTCTATTTAAGGGTGTTTTGGGGCTGGTCTTGAGCTTAATTTTTGTGGAGAACTACTAAAAAGATAGATGAAGATGAGGTAAAAAGGCCTCTCAAAATGACGATGTTTGTGTAGTGAAATGAGCGGCACGACAGGGGACAGTGGTGGGACTCTGTTCTGACCAAACAAGAGGGAAATGAGTGAGAGAGAGAGAGAGAGAGAGAGATTGTAGCCGAAAATAATGGAGGAGAGAGAGAGAAAAATGGACATAAAAATCTTCATCGCATTATTGGTATCGAATCACTATTCACGGATTGACTCGATCAAAAAGTAAGGATAAGATCGGGTACTATTACCAAATTGACATAAAGCTGATCGATTTGACTGACAAGATTGATTTGACATTTGACGAGACATTTCTCAGGATTCATGCAAATCAGGACTGATCGGGCTCAAATGAGCAGACTGGGGTTCAAGCGCGAATAGGATTAATCATGAGATCGCACCAAATTGGAATTATAATCTCATAAAAAAAAAGAATTCACTACCCATTATCTAGGAAGTCTAAAGCAAACCGAAGCGAAACGGTCATTTTCAATTTACTTCCTTTCTTCTCGGCACTCTAGAACCAATCGGCCAATTTCCGAGCCTTTCGAGGCGATGTCCAATTTTATCTCTCAATCCCGAAAAATCCAATATTATTTATCTTACGAATGACCAAAATTCGGGATGTTACACAATTAGTTCTTCAAGATCATCTAAAAGCACATTTTCTTCATCTATTGCCTATACACGTTGGTCTCAGAGCCATGTGCAATAAGAATCAAATTCCGCGAGCCTACAATGTGGCAAGTGTACAAATTCAATAAATAGCATATCTTGAAATTAATATTTTGCTTCGACCAAAAAAAACCTAATATTTTGCAAGCTAATTGTGGTTTGGGGTTGGGGGGGGGGGGGGGAGTGCTTTGATTGCTAAGCTTTCCTTTTCCTCAACCAATTCAGTTGTGTCAACCTAGTCTAACATTTTGTTATGAGTTGGCTAAACAAAGATGGATTGAAGAGGCATATAGCCTTTGAGTTCAAGTGGCACAGGACCTTCAATAGTGATAATCGAAACAAACCATCATGTACTTACACGTACATCATGAGCACGATACAAATCATATGTAAAATATTCATCCCCAAATTCATGGCAAGATGAATTGCAAGTTTCCCAAGGGATGAGGCCCCTGGATTTTGTGCCCATCATTCATCATTGACAAGTCATGCCAATAAAATTCATGGCATGAGTATTTTCTCTCACAAGTAATTAAGCTAGAATTGTATTAATGCTAATGGCAATCATTAAATTCAGAGTATTCGCAGCAATAATGTCAGAATGTGATGAACGTATGCTATGGGGGCAGCACCACAATGCCACTTATTGACGAGATTCTTCAAATTAGTTACAGTGGCCATATAACCATTCAAGCCAGCAGTTAGAATATGGTAGTAGATATGCCAAGACCACAATTCAGTCATATAACCCAATCAGTATTTGATTCACTCAGAAAACTAAGTAAATTGTAGCACTGAGGGAAAGAGAACTCTCATGGACATTATCGAATAGGTTATGTGCAGCTGGTTGAAGAACAAGAAGTGGCTATCCGAGAAAATGCAACCAATTGACTCTAGTAATCAAAGAGAAAGAAAGGAGGTCGTTACCAGATTCAAATGCACCTATACAATGAAGAGACTTATTCACCGGAAAATTCGTACAAAGAAGTCATCAAACACAATTGACGGGGGCAACCTCAAGAAAAATGATGGCATGTTTCGATTCATAGAGAGCCGAATAGAAAGATTCCACTAGAAAAAATAATTCGCAAGCAAAAAAACAAAGGAAACGAGACAAGAACGAGAGAAACGAAGCCAGACCCACAAATGATTGCACCCATGAAAGCTAATACAAACTAAGGAAGGAACTCGGGAACCTTGTAAAGCCTATGAATTTTGATGCACAGAGGGAGAGGGAGAGACAAAATCTCACGAGGAAGCAAAAACGCTTATGGCTCTTTGCCAGAGATAGAGCTTGAATTCGTCGGATTATTGCTAAGGAGAGGACAACTTTTCGACTCTCGCTGCTTTGATGAAGTGTTTTCGTGAAACTTCAACGTGAGAGGAGTCGTGTGTGAACGAAGGAGAAGGAAAAGGAGAGCTTAAGGTTTTCCAAAAAAAATAATTGGAGAAGAGAAATCATATCTGGGTCAATCCCACCCCCTCCCTAGGATTTTTTTATCTAGTTTATATCCTTTCTATATCTGACTTTATCTTATGCAGGACAATTACCAAACACAAGATAGGATAAAATATATTTTATCTTGATTTTTATCCAGACGATCAAACGCAGTCTTAATGGATAGTTAGATGTGCGCTACATATCCTCTCATTATTGTAATTAAGGGTTAATGGCTCAATTTATGTCAGTGTAACCGATGTGCATTTATGTCTGCGTAACTGACATAGTTTAATGGGAGTATGATCAACGTGCACTTATGTTAGTGTAACGATGTTTTTCTAGTCTATAAATAGACATGTTTCTGTAGTTCAGAATCACAATTCACAATTCACAACTCGAAGCACATTCCTCTAGTTCCTCATAGTCGTCCTCCAAGTGTGCCGATTTTTAGAAGTGTTTGATAGTGTCCTATTCGTATAGTGCTAATACAAATAGGCTCGAGGTGTTGTATCTTGAGATGCATAGTCGTGAAGCTACTTAACACCGTTGGCAGGAACTAATCACCTTATGGAGATTCGATTAGCCGTATCTCACCTCTTGTTCAATTTCTTTTTTCGAGTTTACAGAATTCAGCAAGTTTTTTGTTTGCAATCTTTATTCGTAAAGATTGTACATTGGCATGATTGGTATTAAATATGTTATGGCCTTCTCCGTGTTACTATTTTTCTAATTACATGCAAATAATGTTATGTATTTTCTCTGATATGTTAACATGTGTGCAATATTTTTCCAACAACCATAAGGCAATTATGCTTATACTTACTGTTTGTTTTAGTTTATCAGAAAAATCGTGATGGTTGATAATAATCAAGTACTCGCTAATTCTGGAGATATTCCTTTGGTCGATGCAACCGTAGCCAATAGAGTGGTTCACCCATCGAGGGGTGGTTTGGTGGCAACAAACGCTGTGAGCCTTCAGGATGAGACCACCTATGATGCTGCGAGTATTCATCAGCAGGCTTTGTCTTCCTTGATGGTATCATCTCATATACAAAATGAGAAACCGAAGAAATTCACTGGTGTAGCCTTCAACCAATGGTAGAAGAAGATGTTATTCTATCTAACCATGCTAAACCTAGTCAAGTACTTATCAGAGGTGTGCCCAGTAATTAATCCGATGAGCAAGATGTCACGACGCTAGGGGTTCGCAGCCTGGAAGCACGGGGACTCCCTATGCCGAAATTATAACCTTAAACTATTTGGTAGATCCATTTATAATTTATCGTAACATTGAAACTGCTAAATAATTATGTAACTTCTTAGAGAAAAAAATTTACAAGACTAAGGACGCAGGTACCAAGAAATTCATGGTTACAAATTCTTGGACTTCAAGATGATGGATTCTAAATCTGTCATGAGTTAGGTTCAAGAATTACAAATAATTCTAAAGACATCTTTGCAGAGGGAATATCACTCAGTGAATCATTCCAAGTGGCATTATTATTGAGAAGCTACCTTTGGGCTGGTCAGATTTCAAAAACTATTTAAAGCACAAATGCAAAGAGATGAGCCTTGAAGATCTCATTCTACGCCTAAAAACGAGGAGAACAATAGGAGGAATCCAAACTCTCTTATTGAACCAAAGGCTAACATTGTTGAATCTTCCAATTCTAAGCAGTTGGGGAAAAGGAAAAAGTCTTTTCAAGGAAAAGGCAAGCAAAATGAATAATCCCAAAAATTTCAAGGCACATATTTGTTTGCAATAAGCCTAGCAATCGTGCTAAAGATTGAAAAAGCATCCAAATAGAGGTAAGAGCGATGGTGCAGCCAAGCAGCTGAATCTGGCAGAGCAGGAAGATACGAGTGACTAACTACTGTGGTGGTGTCTGAGGTATCCTTAATGTCCCACAAAATCGATTGGTCGTTGGACATATGTGCCACAAATCATATTTGTGTGGACAAACATCTGTTCTCGTCGTACGAGAAGGCTGAGAAAGATGAGATGGTTTATATGGCTAACTCTACATCAGCAAAAATTGTCAAAAGAGAAAAGGTGATCCTTAAATT
>JAGVVM010018133.1:0-11253 GCA_019149425.1 Psidium friedrichsthalianum
CCCTCTCTAAACCAAGCTTCGAACCGATGAGGTATACTGGTAAGGGTCCTCCCTGATCTACCAACACAGTAGTCAGTGTGCCTATGCCACATCGTGGCGTGGCATATCAAAATGAAGGTGATCTGGGTATCCATCTGCACTGGGTAATACCAAAAAGCATAGGGGCGCTGCCATTCACGGGTGACCTGGATCTGGAAAAAGAAGGGCAACCCCACGCCCGTGAGTCGAAACTCCATAAGCTCACCACTAATCCTAGCTTAGGATAGTGTATACTAGTGGGGTCGTCCTATCCATGGACTAGATTTCGCGGTCCAGGGTTCAGACACTCACAGTTCCTCAGTATCAGACCCTCAGCGCATAAGTAGACGTGCAAGGCATATCAATGCAGATCATAATACACAGACGGGCAGTAACAAGCAGTCAACCATAATGCCATATGCCAATGATGCAGGCCTCAGTCGGCCATAACGGATCCCAATGGATCATGCCCGTCTATCTCTCCAATTCCCATTAGGGCCCATCCATCAGTGCCACTCGGCAATTTCCTCAACTGCGTATCTGACGCCTTACGTTGGTTACTCCCTTTTCTCTCTCCATTTCCCGCGTAACAACGCCTCTGGGGCACCTTCTCATGTCACATCTCTGGTGACTCATGCCATGCTCTCATGTATGCGGGCCCACATATTTACAAACAGTAATTCAACCATAGAGCATGCATGCAATGGTTCACAAGTACTGGAACAGAGTACATCAGGAGACATACGAGTAACCTACTACATTTAACAGTATAACATCACATAGGCCCAGCGCACTATAATTAGTTTCCCAGAGTAAACCAATCTGATCGCATTATCCCAGGGACCCACTCAATTGGAACTCGCTCCAGACAAAACCAGCAGCTAAGGTTAGATCCCAGGGAATTTGTTACCCACGATTAATGATTTAGGGTTTTAATAACTCTTCAGGTGCAATTGAATTAGGCTTGGCTTGGGTTAAGGCCCCATTAGTAGGTTTAGGTTTCGAATGGCCTAAAGCCCGTTCCAAGGACCAAGGCCCACAAAGGTTATTAGGTCCAATAGGGTAGGTCGGCCCCTTACAGTGTCTTAAGCCCATTATCCAAGTGGGCCCACATAATTTAGCTGGGTCCAATAAGGTTCCAAGGTCAAATGAGGTGGTTATGCCCATAAGGCCGAATTGGGCCTATCAAATTAAGTTGGGCCTATTTAGGTTCCAAGGCCCATTAACCAATTATAAGCCCATCATTTAATTGCAAGTTAATTAATAATTCAAGCCCACTAAAATGAAATTTTCGTGTAGGGCCCAAGCCCATTTTCAAAGACTAGCCTATTAGGCCCAATTAGGTCATTTTAGGCCCAATTTGATGTCCTAAGCCCATGTACATTAATGGGCCTCATATTTTAATATCCAAATTACAATCTAGGCCCTTTAAGTTGTGATTTTCGTCCATATATGGCCCATTATCGAAACTTGGGCCCAAGAGTTCCAAATTGGCCCATCTATCATAGAATTAGGGCCCTAAGCCCATTAACTTGCTTTGGCCACAATTCCACACGCCTATTTCACCAATCGCAGCCCATAATTATCAACTCAAGGCCGAATTCACCTTCCTAAGAGGCCCACACACACGGCCCAATGTCCTCACTAAATTAGCCTAAAACCCATTTGCATAATTACACATTTTACACAATACCACCATTACAACCACTAATACCCACACACCATCACATATACAATCGGCCTAGGACTAGGATTAGAGGGTATGCTTACCGGTGTGGGCTGGTGGCGGCGGCTGGTCGGCGAAGAAGGGCGGACGGTGGCGACGGGGGCGTTGACCGAGGCTAGGCCGAGAGAACGAGAGAGAGGCGGTGAGATCGGTCGGGTTCCGTGGGTCCCGAACCACGAAATGAAAGATGAGAAGGAGAGGGAGGCTCACTGTGATGGCGGTGGTAGTCGAGCGAGGCTGGCCGGAGGCTGGCGGAACGACGACGGAAGGGCGGTGGACCGCGGCTGGGCACATAGCAAGGAAACGATAGAGACAGAGTTGGGATGAGTCCGGTCAGGAAGTTCCTTCGCGGCCAAACATGGCCATGAAAGTGAGATAAGGAAGAGGGAGTAGAGGGGTCTTACCTAGGCGGCGCAGTCGGTTGATGATGGTGGAACTCGCCGGCGACGGGAAGATGACGACGGCGTAGGAGCGCTCGGAGAGGCGGACGACCGAGGTGGCGATACCGAGAGGGAGAATAGGTTCGGGGAGAGAGGGAGAGGGAAGGAAGGGGTTGCCGGCCGATAAATGTGGGGGGAGGAGAGAGAAGAAGTGAATTATAAGGCTTAATAAAATCAAGAATGATCCATATAGTGGGAGTAGGTTGAATAGTGACATTGACTTGACTTGTTTGATTGACATTCTTGGAAATTGGGCCATGACCTTATTGATGTGATTGATTTGATTGACAAGACACTTGATTGATTGATGTGACATCTATGATGTGACATCTGTTTGACTTCCCTTGATTTGCGCGCGCCAAATGCACTGATCGGGTCCCGAGGCGCGAACGGATTTTGGACTGGATTTGTGTCGGTCCATCGATTCTATTCTCAAAAGTCCTAAGTAGTCTCATTCTAAGGAAAAAAAAAAATTGAGCATTTACCGGGGGCATTTCGTTAATTTTCCATTTCACGTCTTGCTCTCGACGTACACCGGCGTGCTGTCAGCCCCTTAAGGCGATCTGCTCCTGAAACTGAATCCATTTCTTCGTTGTGTTTTATCTTACTAATTCGATTTTCCAATGTCGGATTTCATTTGTTGTCAATTTTCATTAAATGCCGCGACTCTATCTCAGTCTCAGGCCAACGGGCGGACTGATTGGGAAAAATTCCCAGATAGCCTTTCCCCTTCGGTTGGTCATCTCAGGGTAGCTAATCCCGAGTGAGCGTAGCGACTAGAGTGTATTAAATGAAAGATTTTTCCATTCATTTACAAATTCCGGTCAATATGGGTCCGAATTTTCAGACTGTCACAATATCCAGAGGAAGGATCCCGATGGAGGACCCAGAGGAGATCCAGAAGCAGGATCCCAGAGGAGGATCGAGCTGTGATGAGCCTGAGGAGGACTATCCCACTGTCGCTGGTCTCACCTTTTTGAGCTAGCGCGAGCGTAGGTGTCGTGACCACTTAGGTTGAGATTGTTCTTTTGGAGGCCTGTACTTACGCTCGATGGTATATATATATGGTTTGTCTTTCCTTTTGTAAAAGTTGTTCTGTCCTTCCGTACTACCCTATTATCTGTGCATGTATGCCATGTGATTACTTAAGCGGCACGCTTCCGGCAGGTTTTCGAGGTTTTGCGTTACAGAGAATCCATTAGCTGTCACGTGCCCCCGCACCCGCAATCGAGCCCGCGACAATCCCTGCTCATATCGTAACGTAACCCTGCGTGACGCCTGGCCTCGGTAGCGACGGCCCTCAGGATGCACATCGCGGGCAAGCTACGCTAGCGCACCATTGGCAACTATCTGAACCTGCGGAAGTGCGTGTCCTTCTTACATGCATACATACTACACTAGATAATAAGGTAGTATGAAAGGACAAGAACACTTTTACAAAAGGTAATACATCATCATATATTATATCAAGCGTTTAGATACAGACCCCAAAAGCAAAACCTCTCTATGGTCTGCTATCTACGCTCGTCACAAACTAGACAGAAACACGGGCTCAGTCCACCTCCCAAGGCTCCTCCTCGGGATCCTCCTCGGGGTCCTCCTCTGGGTCCTCCTCTAGATCCTCCTTGTCTGTGTCCATGGCGTCACCCTCGATTCGTGACCATCGATCTCAGAAACGTCCTGGGGACGGCATCTCCTGCATTGGGTCGGGGGCTCGATCACGCTCGCCACCGTACTCGGCTGGCTGCAACAGGATAGGGTCGTCCTCCAGAGGGATGGGGAGTCTCTCTGAGGTCCCTCAAAACCATACAGGCCCTCTCTATACCAGGCCTCGTATCTATGGGGTTACAAGGTAGGGTCCCCTGATCTACTAGTACAGTCGTCACATGCCTATGGCCATCAAAAGCGTGGCGTGCATGTCAAATATAGAGGTGATCTGGGTATCCATCTGCAGTGGCAGTCCAAAAAGCATCGGTGGTACATCCATCACGGGGACCTAGATCTAAAAATGAAGGGCAATCACCGCCCGTGAGTCGAAACTCAGCAAGCTCACCACTAATCCTAACATAGGATTGCGCATACTAGTGGGGTCGGTCCTATCCATGGACTAGGTTCACGGTCCAGGGTTCAGACACTCCCAGTCCCCTCGGTATCAGGCCCTCAACGTAATAGTAGACAGGCAAGGCATATCAATGCAGTTCAAGTTATACAGACGGGCAATAACAAGCAGTCACAACAATGCCATATGCAATGCAGCAGCCTCAAACGGCCATGTCGGATCCCAGTGGATCATACTCGGGCCTCAACTGGCCATAACGGATCTCAATGGATCATGCCCGTCTATCACTCCAAATCCTATCAGGGCTCACCCAACAGTGCCATTCGGCCCATTTCCTCAACTGCGTATCTGACGCCTTACGTTGGTTTCCCCCTTTTCCCTCCATTTCCCCGCGTATCAACGCCTCAGGGGCACCTTCTCTTGCCACATCTCTGGTGACACATGCCATGCTCTCAATGTATGCGGGGCCCACATGATTGCAACCAGCAAATCAGACATAGAGCATGTATGAAATGGCATATAAGCACAAGCACAGGGCACATCAAGTAATCATCAATTAATCACGTGCTCATCAGACCCCACTACAAGGATCGAATGCCCCACACACAGTTCCTCAACTAGACAGGCTCAAAAGCATGTCTCATACCATTTCTCTAGTCAAGCCCATATAATTTGGAACCCTGTCTCAACGGACTTAATAATTCGGCCTAAGCCCAATCGCCCATGTTAGTCCCCTGGGAGTAGTATCCCACGACTAATGGTTCAGTGTTTTATTAACACCTTGATTATAGTTGGATTAGGCTTAGCTTGGTTTAAGGCCCGATTAGTGGGTTCAGGTACGGTTGGGCCTAAAGCCCATTCTTGGGTCCAAGGCCCACAAGGGTTAATTAGGCCCACTAAGGTAAGTCGGCCCATTATGAAGTTTTAAGCCCATTAGTCAAGTTAGGCCCATTAAGGTTCTTAGTCCAAAGGAATGGGTTAGGCCCATTAAGCCAAGTTGGGCTTATTAAATTAGGTTGGGCCCAAACTAGTATCTAAGGCCCATTATCCATTCTTAGGCCCATAATTAATTATTAAATTAAATATATAATTCAGGCCCATTATTATTGTTAAATTCGCGCGGGGCCCAAGCCCATTTTCAAAAACTAGCCCATTAAGTCCAATTAAGTTATTTTAGGCCCAATTTGCCATCCTAGGCCCATATACATTAGTGGGCCTCATAAATTAAGGTTCAAGATATAAGTTGGGCCCATCCAATTCCAATTTTCGTCCATATAGGCCCACCATTACCAATTTGGTCCAATTAGTTTAGTTTAGGCCCAAATAGAAGTGAATTAAAGTCCCAAGCCCAATAGAATCCTTTGGCCCACTACATTACACGCCCATTCCACCCATTTCAGCCCATGCATAACATTTCAAGGCCCAAACTAAAATCCCAAGTGGCCCACACGCTCGGCCCATCTCACCCACAAGATTAGTCTAAGCCCAATATACTTAATTACACACACATTACCCACTAATCACCTTGTTTAGCAACTAATTCAACAAACCACACATGCATACAACTAGCCTAGGTCAAGATTAGTGAGTAAAGCTTACCTAGAGGGGTCGGTCACGGCGGCTGGACGGCGACGGGACGGGCGGAGGCCGACGGAGCTCACGGCGGCTAGGGGGAAACCGAGAGAGGAAATGGTGAGGTCGGTGTTCGTGGGGTCCTAAACCACGAAATGAAGACATGAAGAAGAGGAGGGAAGGCTCACTGTGATGGGACGGTGGTCGACGGAGGCTGGACGGTGGCGGTTGAACGACGACGACGACGACGACGGGCGGACGGCTTCGGGCGAACGACGGGCTGATCGAGAGAAAAGGGAGAGAGTGAGGTCGGGGACGGCTCCAATGGTGGCCTTCGTGGCCATGGGAACGAAGAGGAGAAGAGGCTAGGGCTTACCGTGGCGACGGAAAGCGACGGTGGCCGAGGACGACGGCGACTTCACGGCGGCGGAGCGAACGGGAGGAGGCCGAGAGGGAGAGCGATCAGGAGAGAAGGAGAGGGGAGAGAGAGTGGGCCGAAAATGGGAAGTGAGGGAGGAGAGAGAGAATGAAGGATTATAATGCATATGGGACAAAATGGAGGTTATAGTGGAGTGGGTTAGAATAGTGCATGGACTTGATGGATTGATTTCCTTGGAAATTGTGCCATGATGTGATTGATTGATGTGTCTTGAAATTGTGCCATGATTGATGTGACATCCGATTGATGTGACAACTGATTTGACTTGCCTCGATTCGTGCCAAATGCACTGATCGGGTTCCGAGCGCGAACGAATTTTGGACTGGATTTGGTGTCGGTCTATCGATTCTATTCTCAAAAATCCTATTTAGTCTCATTCTAAGGTCTGAGCATTTCCGGGGGCATTTCGGTTAATTTTCCATTCACGTCTTGCTTCTCGACGTGCACCGGCTGTCGACCTTCAGTCGACATTTCTGAACCGATTTCATTTCTTCATCGTGTTTATCTTACTATTTCACTATCCAATGTCGGATTTCATTTTGTGGTCATTTCATTAAATACTGACCTTGTCTCAGTCTCAGGCCAACGGGCGGCTGATTGGGGAAAAATTCACAGATAGCCTTTCATTCGGTTGACCAGCTCAGGGTAGCTAATCCTGAGTGAGCGTCGACCAGGTGTATTAACGAAGCATTTCCATTCATTTAGAAATTCCGACAAATGGTCGAATTTTCAGACTGTCACAATAGCGTCGTCTGGCCGCGATGTTCGTCCTGGGCCGTCGCTAGTCGTACGGCCAGGCGTACGCAAGGTTCGTCGTCGTGATAAGCAGGGATGTCGCGAGCTCGATGGGGTTGGCCGTGACATCCCCGTGCGAGTGGTATCAGAGCAAGGTCAGCTCGATACGTGACCGTTCGAGGAATTGGAGTGATAAGGCTGATGATTTTGGGTAGTTAGCTAGACAGACCTTAGACCTAAGGATCAGGAAGGGTAGAACGCATGAATTGATTGGCGCATGTGCTTGTGGATAGATAGTTAGTCTAGTGTAGTCATGGCCTATGGTATTTCAGCTAACTTGCAGATGCGTCAGGACCTGAGGTAAGGTTTCTAAAGCATAGCCCCATGAGTAGGGTGCTTGAGTGCTGATTGCTGATTGACTAGTTGCTAGTATTGTTGCTTGTGTTTGTATGCCTAGTCGGCTGTCGCACGCTGCCTGACCATCATGCATGGCACGATTTCTGCATTAAAGGAAAATGGTTTGAATGAAATTGATTTAAAATTAAATTTGGGTTTGGAAAAGCGCATGCATCATATTTTATTGGGCTGGGTACCGTCAGCCTGGTATGGGACAGGTCTGACGGGATGCCTACAAACCGCGATGAAGCGTGGTATGGGACGCGTGGAGTGGGGCTCTCTTTGGAGGTGAATGACTAGGACTACTGTTCGCACCAAGAAATGATGAGGGCGGGGAGTGGTCGCCGGAGCAGAGACCCGATCAAGGAGCGGCTCCTGACAGGCTTCTAGTTGAGGTGGCGAACGGAGTGGCCTGGGTTAGGCATCGTCAGGGTGAGTTCTAGGTGTCTTCCGAGTCCAATTGCATTTAAAAGCTGCAGCGAACTTTACATGCATATTCATGTCAGTAGACGCGACAGTAGGCGAAAGCATGATTGTTAGTTTTTAGGGTATCAAATTCCTGAAAGGAATTTTACTTGGTATAGGTGTGAGAAAGAAAATAGAAGGATGAGCAATAGGGGCAGAAGACCGAGCGCGGGTGCGTCGAGCTCAAGGGCTCCTGCGCCTGAAGGAGACCCAAGAATTGAAGAAATGATGAGAGTGCTAACGGAAGTGAGTACCTGATGGGTAGGCAAGCCGCTGAGAGGGCTGCCACTGTAGCCCAAGCAGCTGAGGCCGCCTTGGCCGCTGCGAATGGGGCTAATGGAGGAAATGGACATGGCAATGGAGGACATCAGGCTCATCATATAGTAGAGCAGTTCTTGAAGTTACAGCCGTCGAAGTTTGACGGTAGTGGTGGACCAGAGGCTGCTGCTTTATGGATCGAGCAGCTGGAGAAAGCTTTACAGTACTTGGATGCACTGATGAGGAGAAGGTTTCCCTGGCGACTATCAACTCCAAGGCACCTGATGATTGGTGGAAGGCCACCAGAGGGCGAGTCTTTCCTGACGACATGAGGCCAACTGGGCTGCCTTCTGCGCAGCGTTTAATGGAAAATATTTCTCCGAGGCAGCCCAGGAAAGGAAGATGGAAGAGTTTATCAGACTCCGCCAAGGATCGATGACAGTGAATCAGTACGAGGGTGAATTTGCCAGTGTGTCCAAGTTCGCTCGAAGACTAATAGAGGATCCGTGGGACAAGGCAAGAAGGTTCAGAGAAGGGTTGAGACCCGAGCTGAAGAGTATGATAATCGCCACTGGACTGAGGGATTATAATGAGATTTATGAACGAGCCCTGGCGATAGAGCGAGACCTGCAGGAATTTCAGAGATTTCGGCAAGAGGCCGATGAAGGATACTGTGACAGTCTGAAATTCGACCATTTGTCGGAATTTCTAAATGAATGGAAATGCTTCGTTAATACACTCTGGTCGACGCTCACTCAGGATTAGCTACCCTGAGCTGGTCAACCGAAGGGGAAAGGCTATCTGGGAATTTTTCCCCAATCAGCCGCCCGTTGGCCTGAGACTGAGACAGGGTCAGTATTTAATGAAATTGACCACAAAATGAAATCCGACATTGAATAGTTGAATTAGTAAGATAAACACGATGAAGAAATGAAATCGGTTCAGAAATGTCGACTGAAGGTCGGACAGCCGGTGCACGTCGAGAAGCAAGACGTGAATGGAAAATTACCGAAATGCCCTCGGTAAATGCTCAGACCTTAGAATGAGACTAAATAGGATTTTTGAGAATAGAATCGATAGACCGACACCAAATCCAGTCCAAAATTCGTTCGCGCTCGGAACCCGATCAGTGCATTTGGCACCAAATCGAGGCAAGTCAAATCAGTTGTCACATCAATCAGATGTCACATCAATCATGGCACCAATTTCCAAGCACAATCAATCAATCACATCATGGCACAATTCCCAAGGAAATCAAATCCATCAAGTCCATGTCATTATTCTAACCACTCCACTATAACCTCCATTTTGTCCCATATGCATTATAATCCTTCATTCTCTCTCTCCTCCCTCACTTCCCATTTTCGGCCACTCTCTCTCTCCTCTCCTTCTCTCCCGATCGCTCTCCCTCTCGGCCTCCCTCCCGTTCGCTCCGCCGCCGTGAAGTCGCCGTCGTCCTCGCCCACCGTCGGCTTTCCGTCGCCACGGTAAGCCCCTAGCCTCTTCTCCTCTTCGTTCCCATGGCCACGAAGGCCACCATTGGAGCCTTCCCCGACCTCACTCTCTCCCTTTTCTCTCGGTCAGCCCGTCGTTCGCCCGAAGCCGTCCGCTCGTCCCGTCGCCGTCCAGCCGCCGTGACCGACCCCTCTAGGTAAGCTTTACTCACTAATCTTGACCTAGGCTAGTTGTATGCATGTGTGGTTTGTTGAATTAGTTGCTAAACAAGGTGATTAGTGGGTAATGTGTGTGTAATTAAGTATATTTGGGCTAGACTACTCTTGTGGGTGAGATGGGCCGAGCGTTCGTGGGTCCACTTGGGAATTAGTTTGGGCCTTGAATGTTATGCATGGGCTGAAATGGGGGAATGGGCGCGTAATGTAGTGCGGCCAAAGGATTCTATTGGGCTTGGGGACTTAATTCACTTCTATTTGCGGCCTAAAACTAAACTAATTGGACCAAATTGGTAATGGTGGGCCTATATGACGAAAATTGGAATTGGATGCGGCCCCAACTTATGATCTTGAACCTTAAATTATGAGGCCCACTAATGTTATATGGCCAGGATGGCAAATTGGGCCTAAAAAAACTTAAAATTGGACTTAATGGGCTAGTTTTTGAAATGGGCTTGGGCCCCGCGCGAATTTAACAATAATAAGGGCCTGAATGATATATTTAATTTAATAATTAAATTATGGGCCTAAGAATGGATAATGGGCCTTAGATACTAGTTGGGTCACACCAACTAAATTTAATAAGCCCAAACTTGCTTAATGGGCCTAACCCATTCCTTTGGACTAAGAACTTAAATGGGCCTAACTTGACTAAGGGCTTAAAACTTCATAATGGGCCGACCTAATCTAGTGGGCTTAATTACCCTTGTGGGCCTTGGACACAAGAATGGGCTTTAGGCCCAACCGTACCTGAACCCACTAATCGGGCCTTAAACCAAGCTAAGCCTAATCCAACTATAATCAAGGTGTTAATAAAAACACTGAACATTAGTCGTGGGATACTAACTCCCAGGGGACTAACATGGGCGATTGGGCTTAGGCAGAATTATTAAGTCCGTTGAGACATGTCAGCCCGAACCCCAATCGAGCTCACAACATCCCTGCTCATATCGTAACGAACCACATGCGTACACCTGGCCTACGACTAGCGACGGCCCAGGACACTCGTCGCGCCAGATGACGCTAGCGCCATGCTACACAATCTGCGGAAGCGTCGCCTTCTATACATGCATACATACACAAGATAATAGGGTAGTTTGAAAAGACAAGAACACTTTTACAAAATGAAATATCTATTATATTTATATACATAGAGCGTTAAGTACAGACCCCAAAAGAAAACCTCACTGATGAGTCATGCTGATCTACGCTCTCAAAATCTAGACCAGTAACAGCGGGACTCATCCCCTCAAAGCTCCTCCTCGGGATCCCATACTCGGGGTCCTCCTATGGGTCCTCCTCTGGATCCTCCTGCTCCGTCTGTGTCCATGGCGTCACCTCCTCTGACCATCGATCTTGGAAACGCCATGGCGTGACGGCATACTACTGCAGTGGGTCGGGGTCGATCACCTCCACCTACTCGGCTGGACCATGCAACAAGATCGGGTCGTCTCCATGCGGACGGGGATGTCTCT
>JAGVVM010018135.1:0-20635 GCA_019149425.1 Psidium friedrichsthalianum
TTTCAGGAAGGACCCGAGTGGGTGGACATGTCGGCTAATTTCGTAGCATTCGACACGAAGGTTAAAGGTTTTAATGTGTGAAGTGAACCACATGTAAAGAAGACCATTGGACACTTGAAATTTACCCCTTTGGGTGGATTGGAAGCGGTTTAAAGAAAGGAAGATTTCAGCTAGAATCATGTAGGAGTAATTCCAGCGGTGACATGCTTGCTTGACAATGTGGACCATGGAAGGATCGAATGTGGTTTGGGAAGTAGGGAAGATGACGAAAGCGAAGAAGGCCAGGATGAATACTCTGGCTGGTTTATGACCAGCTTCGACCGGGAGGGACGAGTAATTGTTGTAGAGGAATGAGAGGGTGAACTTGCCGGAGTTGGATTTGAGGATTTTTTCAATCTCCATGGTCTTAAGACGCAGAAATTTGGACAGGGCTAGGGTGGAGTCCTTTCCTAATACTGGCTGCACAATGTGGTCATCGAACTCTAGTCCGATGATCGTTGTATATTCCTCCAGGGTAGGTGTAATCTCTAGTCCTCGGAAGTTGAAAGTCATGGTCTCTGAATCCCAAAATCTTGCTAAGGCTTGGATGAGGGCGGGCTGGTAGTTGACCTTGACGAGATCCACTAAGCGCCCCAAGTGTTTTTCAACGTAAGCCTGGTTGTCCGGGTTGAGACGACTCCGCCATGCTGTGAGCTCTTTGCGTGGGATTGGGATAACCTTAATATCCGATTTCCCCATCTATTTTGAATATGCAAGAATGTACTAAAATTAATTACCACGGGTTATAATGCAAAGAGAAGACGCAATGTGGATGCACTAGTCCAATTCCATATTTTCTTTTGGTGAAATAAGGATTAAAGCGCTCTTATTTGACCAAAAGAAATCAGTCATAGGGTTTTAATCCAGATTTCTCCCAAAGAAATTATGCAATTGGCTAGAATCCCTCAATGATTGGAAAGAAAGCCATTGCCAACCCTGTCTAAAAAAATCTTAAAGAAGGGTTAGAAAATGTGCGAATACATCCCAAAAGATCCCTAATACATTAAGTCTAAAGGGGATGAGGAGGATGCAGAAATACATCTGAAAATTTAAAACGCGTGAAAAATTATCTTTCTATCCTAAAATGGCTTTCAAACCAATCATCGAGATGACGACTCACTCATGAGATGATGTATGAGATGCATGGTGTATATAATTTAAAGTGTATGGAAATGATTATAAGCTAAAAGTAGAAAGCCTCACCAACCAGACCCTTTTATTTTTGGTTTTAGGTATACCAACCACCCAACTCACATGCGCATGAGACAAGTGAGAAATTTGACTCTAGAAAATAAAAGAAGGGACAGGGTATAGACTTAAAAGGCTCCCACTATCTGACTCAACGACTTTGCCCACAAGCGCGATCAAACGTTAAGTGGGAAGAATCATCAATTCAAATAGCGAGCGGGATCAAATATGGTCAACTCAGGCGCAATCAAACGCTAGGGCTTTGCATATTGATCCCTATCTATGGTGACCTAGAAGAGTGTTTCGCGGCTTGGGTTTAGGCGCTTGTGTGTGCAGGTGTCGTGATCCTCAAAACATGCAAATCATGCACATCAGTTGATATCAATCAGTGCTTCTATTTTGCAGGAAATAAACAAACAATCCCAAACTCCAACCCTACATAAAACACGTCAGCAATCACTCCTCCTCTTATAACTCCATCTGCAAGAACATTTAACACGTTCAATTAGTGGACTTACCTCACCTTCAAGAGCGCCTGCAGAAAAACATGTTAGAAAGCACCCAACTTTTTAATTGGTTCAAGTCCTCTAATGGGTTAAAACTAATTCCCCAGCGGAGCCGCCAGTCTGTCGCGACCCTCCCGAGATTTCCGGATCCCAAGGGAGTTAATGGATTGCTAGGCCCATTTTGATATCTGAGCTTAGTTCGGGCCCTCCCAGACCCATACCAAATCGTGTCAGGAAAATTTTAAATCGAGGTCGACCTTGGTCGGGTGACATGTGAACGGTGTACATGCCATCGAAGTCGCCACCAATCATTTTTTGGAGGGTATGATTGGAAACCTTATCTAACGATTGGGAGAGATCGTTCGATTCTACGGAAATCAGAGATTTAGATTCGGGGATTTAGTTACGTCAATATTGCTATCGACGCTCTTTCGGTATCTAAGTTGAGTGGTTTCCTAGGCTAGAGGGTTCATACAGGTATTCTTTGGGTAAGGTGAGCCCTAAGAAAACCTAAAGGGTTCATGCAAAATGGGATCGTCTGTCCTATCAATCACAATCATGAAGGATAATTGCACAATCAAGAAAATGAGAATTCACATCAAATCAAGTCAAGAAAAATCAAAACGAGCCTAGAGGAGTCTCAGGAACCTAGGGAAAATGCCAACTAAGTTCAGGGCTAATTTTGAAAAAATTTGGGTTGAGTTGGCAAGAGGGGCAAAATGGTAATTTCCTAAGGCTCGGGAGATCAAAAATGTGAAAATAGGTTAAACCAATTGGGTATGGTTTTTCCTTAATTTTCACAATTTTTTGAGAATTTTCTGAGTTTTTTTTGAATTTTTCCAAATTTTTTCTAAATTTTTTGAGTTTTTTTTGTGATTTTTCCGAATTTTTCCTACTTTTTGGACATATTCTATGTTTTTTATTTTTATTATTTTTCTAGAATTTTTTGGAAATTTTTATGATTTTCAGGGACTTTTCTTATTTTCAAGAATTTTTTAGAATTTCCGTAGAGTTTTCGTGATTTTCCTATTCCTTATTATTATTTTTCTTATTTCCTAGAATTTTCTAATTTTCTAACAGTTTTTTTTAATTTTATTTATTTATTTTATTTACTTATTAAAATTTCCCCTCATTTTTTGACATTTTTTATATTTTCTGAAAATTTTTATGATCTTTATGATTTTTTATTTATTTTCCTATTTTTATTTTATTTTTTTTATTTTCCCATCATTCCTAATCTTTGAATTTTCTAAGGCTTTTCAAAAAAAAATTTATGATTTTTCCTAATTTTTTCAATTTTTTTTATTTTTCTGTCATTATTTTCTTTATTTTATTTCTGTTTAATTAATTTTTCATCATTTCCATTTTTTATTCATTATTTATTTACTTAATTCCACGAACCGGGTCGGGTTGACCCGGCTCGTGACCCTAGACCCGACCGAACCAAATGACATCGCTTCAAGATTTTTACTAATTTCCTATTTTTTAATTTTTATGATTTTCTAAGTTTTCTGATTTTTATTTGATTTTCTGAATTTTTTATTTTTGTTATATGGACCGGGCCATATTGACCCGGCCCACTGACCAAAACCCGGCCCAGGGCCCACTACCCGAACCTCCAAACGACATAGTTTTTAGGGGACTTTTTTTAATTTTTTAATTTTTCAGTTTTTTATTCTATTTTTATTCATTTTCTGCCTATTTTAATCCTATGGTCAGGAATGATCCACGCGGCTAAACGACAACCTTCGGATCAACGGACCAAATTCCACTGTCGGATCTACCCTTGACCAGATCTTGATTGCTCATTTTCCATATTAATCCTATGGCTGAGGTCTAACTTAGGGACCAGATCCTGACCGTCCGTCCTTTTTTTAATTTTTGCAAATGGTTATGAAATTCGGATTAGGATTTTATTTTCGGAATTTTGAGATCCTGACACGTGGCTCTATCCTAACCATTGGATCGAGTTTGTCGTTTTCTTTAGGCCTTACATTCACCGTGCTGACGTGGCATCCGACGTGGGGTGCCACGTCATTGCCATGTCATAGTTGACCAGGTCAACGGAGGTTGACCCGTTCGACGTGCAATCAGGGAAGATGACCGGCGTTGGCAGAAGTCGCCGGCGCCTCCCCGGCAGGCCTAAAAATGGCCCAAAATCTACCTGAAACTCCTCGTACTTGAGCCAAACCTATTCCTAATCCTCCTAGGACGTGCACACCCAAACTTCAGGTCCTAAAATTGCCCGGAACTACCCCTGTTACTTTGGCCAGAAACTACTCCGACGAAGAGAGGAACACTAGCAAACACGTGTTAGTGAGCTACCCAAATCAGGCCAGGAGCATGCACGAGACATGAGAAGACTTACCTGAGGGTCGTGCGGCTCTGTTTAACACAGGAGACAAGTATACGAGCTCGCGGCCAGTTCGAGGTAGAGAGGGTGGCCAGAGGGGTTTCACGCGATGAAAGTGCAAACGACGGACAAGAACATGATTAGGACGAAGGGGAGGACACATAGAAACAAGAATCACGAAGAAACGATAACAAGATCAAGTTCTACCATTGACAGAGCTTCAACTGAGCAGACATGGTGTTTACCTCGTTTCGTGATGAAACTTCGCGCGAGACGGCTCCTTTTGCTCCTTGGACCACCAGGAAGTTCGTGAGAGCGTCAATGAAGCTTGGTGTGCTCCCTTTCTTCACACTTGCCTCCTAGAGCTCTCGGCCAAAACTCGCCTAAAATCCCTCTGAAAACAGAGCACCTTCCCCTTCTTATATTCACAAATTTTCTCCTAACAAATCCCTATTCACGGAGTCCCTAAATCTCTCACCAAACCAACCCTCTAAACTGTCAAGATCTCCCCAATCCTCCACTCGAGAGTCGCGCAAAAATCCATTCGAATTTCCCCTCGTCGCTGTGCAAGTCTTCATTTGGGGAAGAAGATGGCAATCCGGGTCGGGTCGGGTTAGATCTAGTCCGACCCGACTAACCCGGATTATCCATTTTCTCCAACTTACCCTGCCTAGACTCACAATTTTTCGAATTAAATCCCAAAATTGAATTATATGACATGAAATCTATTAAATAAAGAAGTTTTCATGCCATGAATCCCAAGAATTGACATAGAAACCCAATTTTTAAATTTGACCCGAGGACCTATTTTGCAAAATCCAAAGTCTTAATGGCCTTTTTTGCAAAAATTGTTGCCACCATTAGATTCAGAAGGTCAAAATCTAGGGGGTGACGTGCCCTGATTTTCAATTCAGTCCCTACAAAATTTTTAATTTCATTTTAAGTGTTTTTAGGGACTAATTTGAAAAATCAGAAATTGCATTCTGGTTTTTTTTAGCGAAATTGGGCAATTCTGAGGGATTTTGGACTGGATTTTAATTTGAAAAATAGTGGAGGATGACACGACTCTAAAAATGTGAAATTAAAAATTATAGAGCTAAAATGAAATTTTTAGAAATTATTTAAATAATCAAAAAATGAAATTAATGAAGAAACATCAAATTCCAGATTGAATTTCTCAAAATTTATTTAGCCAACATGAAGATAAAATTAAAACAAAATATTGACTATTTTTTATAATTTTCTAGCCACAGATACTATTTTTTATTAATTTTCCATTATTTTCCTAATTTCTGAAAAATATTAAAAATTGCAAAAATAAGGAAAATTATTTTTTACTCAAAATTGTTTCCTTAGGTTTGGCTAAGGCTTCCAAAGTTAATTTTTCAATTTTCTCATTTTTTATTGATTTTTTTTTTATGAATTCTTGAAAATAAAATGCAGAAAATACGAAAAAGAAGGAAAATTATTTTTTGCTCAAAATTAGTTCCCTAGGCTAGGCCAATGCTTCCAAAGTTGATTTTGTAATTTTCTCATTTTTTATTGATTTTTTATGAATTTTTGAAAATAAAATGCAGAAAAATACGAAAAATAAGGAAAATTATTTTTTGCTCAAAATTGGTTCCCTAGGCTAGGCCGAGGTCCCCAAAGTTGATTTTTCAATTTTCCCATTTTTTTTTATGATTTTTTGAAAATAAAATGCAGAAAAATATTAAAAATATGGAAAATTATTTTTTGGTCAAAATTGGTTCCCTAGGCTAGGCCGGGGTCCCCAAAGTTGATTTTTCAATTTTGTGAATTTTAATGGATTTTCTAAAAATTTCTGAAAATAAAATTGGCCAAAAATCAAGTGTCAACAAACAGTAACTTTTATTACAAGAAAAGCTCATAAAGTCACGAAAATGCAATTAAACATGGAATAAGAATCCTAAACATGACAAATCAAGTTATTTTTCTTTTCTTTGTGCCGACGCGATCTATAGATGAACGGGCCTCCAACTCTTTCCGAAGTCGTGCATTCTCCTTAGCCAAAGTCTCCATTTGTTTCTTCCCTTTGCATAGGTCTCGATCTCGGCTTGACGGGTGGGCTTCACAAAACCATGGGAACTTTGGAAGCATATGAGTTGGTATAAAATGGTGCTTAATATACCGGGTTTTTCGCACGATAACGTCTTTCCTTTCCCTTGAGCTCCTCATTGGGTGGTGATAGTGACCGAGTCTTGGACTTGAGCCAAGTTTGGTCAAGATGCTTGATCTCGGTTCTATAATTCTCGCTACAACGAACTCAACTTGGAAAGTATCTGGTCCCAAAGGTGGTGGAATATCCTGTAAAACTCCATATTGCCGTACCACACGAGAAGATGATACCGTGTCACGCCGGTAATATCCAAAAGAAGTATAGGCTCCGGCTCACCATGGTATAACGAGCCTTAGAGACTTGAAACCATGTAGCTTGCCATAGAAAAACCTTGGGACTCGGATCTTTAAATAAATCAATCCACTCGGAATAAGACAATCTAGCAATATTGTTTTGCAACTCTTGAAATTTTGCAACTGGGTTTTCCTCTTGACTTACCTATGGAATAGTCATTCTTGAGCCAAACTTAGCATAGTGAGAGAAAAACAACATCTGCAAAAGTCCAACCCGAGTATGAAATATTTTTGGCCTTGTTTTGCTTAAAACGAGTCAGGGATATAAAAGTCTCGGTTAGGATAGTATTAGTAAAATTCATTCTACTACAAACTTGCCTAGTTATCTAAGCCATAGATGGACTAATGAAATCCTTTTGGAGCAGAAAGATCACAAGTCCGAAGAAAGCTAGAATGAAGATTCTACTTTACAAGTGTGAATTGCTCTCATAAAAAGTTTAATGAGGATGAGAAAGGGCACATATGACAGTTTCCTTTTAAAATTTTCCTCATTTTATTTCGCTAATTTTCAAAAACTTAGCAAAAATGAAAATTGGATCCATTTCCACACAAGGGCGAATTAAATCAATACTCAAAGGTTTTCCAATGGCAAGGCTATACTCTTCCAAAGTCGGAGTGAGCTCGTGCTTACCTAGAATGAAAGTAGCAGTATATGGGCATTAGAAATGTGCAAGCGCCTGCATGACCCCAATCTGTAATATGATGTCCAAAAGTGGCAATATATGACCCATACGACTAAGGGCATAGGTCCGTGCATCAATGGTCAAACGCCCCCACATCTACTTCAACTCGGCCTTTGGAATGTACATGAAACGGATATCGATGTGTCCCATTGTCTATAGATCACGTGCCACAATCCTAAGTATCATGGACCAACCCAAACAATATATAAGACAAGATGAAGTTCAGAAGTATACTTTACTGTGGGATAGGGAAATAAACAATCATATGGATATGTACATGACTCGTGGGTTAACCTTATTCTAACTGTCCTAAAGGCCCACAAATTGAAGCAAAAAACTTACAACAAAGCGACAATCTCGCGCACATAATCAAGATTAGCTATGATCTCACGACATAACCAGGATTAGTCGAGCCTTTCTACTTCGGCTGCTCGAGTTAAAAATTATAACTCGCTTTGGTAATCTTACAGAGCCTGAGGCCTAACTTTTAAAAATCATTTTTGAAAAGAGATTCAGATTGAATTTGTACTAACTTTCAACGTGATCTCACACCGAATGCTAGAACCAAATCACAATACCATCCTAAATTAGTGGCCCAAGTCCAGCTACAAGACGTGTGTGATGTAGTGTTAAAGCGATTAACCATGCACAATAATTAAATGCAAACACCACTTCAATAGTTCAAAAATTAAATCACAATTTTCACACACACCAAATCTACAAAATAAAGAGTTAGCCGAACACTCCACCTCTTATAACTTCCATTCTATAAAATCATTTAACACCTAAAGGATGAGTTCCAAGCAAGATCGCCAAAAGCGAGATATTCATAAAATTTTCATTGGCCTAAGTCGACTAAGGGTTTTAAAATTTTGAAAAAATTCAAGTACTCCAATTAGTGCCTTCTTTTTTCAAAAATTCAAAAATTCCGTCCCTAGCGGAGTCGCTAAGCTGTCCTGACCCGAAAAATTTCGATCGGTTGAAAATTCTCAGGTTAACGGATTATCAGATCAATTAGATTTACTAACCTAATACGAACTATCCAAAGCCCTATCGAATTGTAACTTTGGTTTTTTTTTCCAATGATTTTAGAATTTGAAGTCGTCATTAATCATTTTTTGGTAGGTCGATTAAAACCTAAGTAAATTAGCGGAGAACTAAATTACTTCTACGGACCAGAGATTATGAGTTCGGAGACTTGTTTAAACTAGTTACTTAAAGCTAATGCCCTTTCGGTACCTTAATTTCATGGATATCCTAATTTGGCAACTTAGGCTTGGTTTACTCCTAAGGCTCTAGTGAGGTGTTCTCTTTTTGTATTTTCACTTTTTAGATAGAATGCATGTATGATAATGTGTGCATGGATAAGCAAAAGTTGAATATGCAAATATAGACACGCGAACGTATACATGCGAACGTAGACATGCAATCCTGAATATGCGAGCATAGATATATAAATATGACATGCAAATGTGAACGTATGTTACATGCGAACGTGGACACGCAAATACAGCATACGAACGTGAACATACGAATGCGACACACGAATGTAGACGCGACATACATACGTGGACATGCATATGTAAATATATGAATATAGACAGACAGATACGAAGGCATACGAATACGACACGCGGATTCGAAGATGTACGAATACGACATGTAGATACAAAGACATACGAATATGGTATGCGAACGTGACATACATACATGGATATGCGAACGTGACATGCGTACATAGACATGCGTATGTAACATGTGTATGCGAATCATACATACGTGGATTGCGTACACGACGTGTGAACGCAGACATGCAGATGAGACATACGAATAATCATCAAAAATAGGATTGGCCAGTCGAAATAACCCGTTTTCGATTTTTCTGAATTTTCTGAAATTTTCAAGACAATTTGCCTATAAGGGGTAAAATTGTTATTTTTGAAAAGATCAAGAAGGGAAATCCTCAAACTAGGATTGGCCAGTTGAAATGGCCCGTCTTCTAGTCTTTGAGATTTTTTTTGAATGAATATGCATGAATCAATGACAATACGAATACGTATGCGGCATGGCAAAGTATGCATGAGCTATACTATGTGAAATGCATATGAATGAGATTTTTTTGGTATTTTCGAATTAGATAAGACTGACGATACAAAATATTCTAAATATAAACGCAATATTAGAAGATGGCGATATAAACAATAGTATATGAAGATAAGCATAAAAATTCCTTAAAGCCAAAAGAGGAGTGAGTTAACGACTTCTGTGCAATGTTACGACCTCCAGCATGTGGCTTAGCCTACTTACTAATCTAGTAGCTACCAAGAATATTTGCTTTACCCTTCTAACCTCTAGAACCAATGAAGGAGCTAGCTCTGCCTTCTTGGCTTCCATGGCTCATATGTTGGCCTCTGTCTCGATGTCCATAATAGCTTTTAGGAATAAAATCCAGACAGATTCACCGGTATATCCCAGATTAGTTTGATGCTCGTTATTATCTAATTGAAGCGGTGAGGCGAATTCCCTGGCCATGCCTTCCTAGGCCTTGTTCGGGGATAAAATCATAATAACATCTTCCGAAGTGCCAAAGTATATTTAGAAGGTACTGGAACTCTTATCTTAGCCTCGAGAGGCGTATGTATTACTGCTAATAACTCGAGAGAGTAATAAATAGATTCATCCTTTTGCTCAAGCTCCACATATGGAACCGCACTCTTCTAGTATGTGGCGAAGTTCATTTCTTCGTGTATTGTAATCACTTTGCTGTCCATCACGAATCGTACCTTCTGGTGTAAGCTTGAAGATACCATACCAGCCGTGTGAATCCATGTCTACCCAAAAGAAAACCAAAAGACGCTGGGGAGGTCCATAACTTGAAACTCGATGGAGAAATTAATAGGTCCAATAAGAATGTCCAACTCGATTTCCCCTACTATGCTCTTTCTCACTCCATTGAAAGCTCTGATAATCCCTTTAGAAGTGTGGATTAACTCTTCATTTATGCCCAGTTTCCTCAGTATGGCTAGCGAACATATATTGAATGCGGACCCATTATCTATTAATACATGGGAGACCTATTGGCTGTGACTCTTCACAGATATATATATATATATATATATATGGCTTATAATAAGCCATATATATATATATATATATATATCTGTGAAGAGTCACAGCCAATAGGTCTCCCATGTATTAATAGATAATGGGTCCGCATTCAATATATGTTCGCTAGCCATACTGAGGAAACTGGGCATAAATGAAGAGTTAATCCACACTTCTAAAGGGATTATCAGAGCTTTCAATGGAGTGAGAAAGAGCATAGTAGGGGAAATCGAGTTGGACATTCTTATTGGACCTATTAATTTCTCCATCGAGTTTTCAAGTTATGGACCTCCCCAGCGTCTTTTGGTTTTCTTTTGGGTAGACCATGGATTCACACGGCTGGTATGGTATCTTCAAGCTTACACCAGAAGGTACGATTCGTGATGGACAGCAAAGTGATTACAATACACGAAGAATGAACTTCGCCACATACTAGAAGAGTGGCGGTTCCATATGTGGAGCTTGAGCAAAAGGATGAATCTATTTATTACTCTCTCGAGTTATTAGCAGTAATACATACGCCTCTCGAGGCTAAGATAAGAGTTCCAGTACCTTCTAAATATACTTTGGCACTTCGGAAGATGTTATTATGATTTTATCCCGAACAAGGCCTAGGAAGGCATGGCAGGGAATTCGCTCACCGCTTCAATTAGATAATAACGAGCATCAAACTAATCTGGGATATACCGGTGATCTGTCTGGATTTTATCCTAAAAGCTATTATGGACATCGAGACAGAGGCCAACATATGAGCCATGGAAGCCAAGAAGGCAGAGCTAGCTCCTTCATTGGTTCTAGAGGTTAGAAGGGTAAAGCAAATATTCTTGGTACCTACTAGATTAGTAAGTAGGCTAAGCCACATGCTGGAGGTCGTAACATTGGCACAGAAGTCGTTAACTCACTCCCTCTTTTGGCTTTAAGGAATTTTTTTATGCTTATCTTCATATACTATTGTTTATATCGCCATCTTCTAATATTGCGTTTATATTTAGAATATTTTTGTATCGTCAGTCTTATCTAATTCGAAAATACCAAAAAATCTCATTCATATGCATTTCACATAGTATAGCTCATGCATACTTTGCCATGCCGCATACGTATTCGTATTGTCATTGATTCATTCATATTCATTCAAAAAAAATCTCAAAGACTAGAAGACGGGCCATTTCAACTGGCCAATCCTAGTTTGAGGATTTCCCCTTCTTGATCTTTTCAAAAATAACAATTTTACCCCTTATAGGCAATTGTCTTGAAAATTTCAGAAAATTCAGAAAAATCGAAAACGGGTTATTTCGACTGGCCAATCCTATTTTTGATGATTTATTCGTATGTCTCATCTGCATGTCTGCGTTCACACGTCGTGTACGCATAATCCACGTATGTATGATTCGCATACACATGTTACATACGCATGTCTATGTACGCATGTCACGTTCGCATATCCATGTATGTATGTCACGTTCGCATACCATATTCGTATGTCTTTGTATCTACATGTCGTATTCGTACATCTTCGAATCCGCGTGTCGTATTCGTATGCCTTCGTATCTGTCTGTCTATATTCATATATTTACATATGCATGTCCACGTATGTATGTCGCGTCTACATTCGTGTGTCGCATTCGTATGTTCACGTTCGTATGCTGTATTTGCGTGTCCACGTTCGCATGTAACATACGTTCACATTTGCATGTCATATTTATATATCTATGCTCGCATATTCAGGATTGCATGTCTACGTTCGCATGTATACGTTCGCGTGTCTATATTTGCATATTCAACTTTTGCTTATCCATGCACACATTATCATACATGCATTCTATCTAAAAAGTGAAAATACAAAAAGAGAACACCTCACTAGAGCCTTAGGAGTAAACCAAGCCTAAGTTGCCAAATTAGGATATCCATGAAATTAAGGTACCGAAAGGGCATTAGCTTTAAGTAACTAGTTTAACCAAGTCTCCGAACTCATAATCTCTGGTCCGTAGAAGTAATTTAGTTCTCCCGCTAATTTACTTAGGTTTCTAATCGACCTACCAAAAAATGATTAATGACGACTTCAATTCTAAAATCATTTGGAAAAAAAAACCAAAGTTACAATTCGATGGGCTTTGGATAGTTCGTATTAGGTTAGTAAATCTAATTGATCTGATAATCCGTTAACCTGAGAATTTTCACCGATCGAAATTTTTCGGGTCAGGACAGCTTAGCGACTCCGCTAGGGACGGAATTTTTGAATTTTTGAAAAAAGAAGGCACTAATTGGAGTACTTGAATTTTTTCAAATTTTAAAACCCTTAGTCGACTTAGGCCAATGAAAATTTTATGAATATCTCGCTTTTGGCGATCTTGCTTGGAACTCATCCTTTAGGTGTTAAATGATTTTATAGAATGGAAGTTATAAGAGGTGGAGTGTTCGGCTAACTCTTTATTTTGTAGATTTGGTGTGTGTGAAAATTGTGATTTAATTTTTGAACTATTGAAGTGGTGTTTGCATTTAATTATTGTGCATGGTTAATCGCTTTAACACTACATCACACACGTCTTGTAGCTGACTTGGGCCACTAATTTTAGGATGGTATTGTGATTTGGTTCTAGCATTCGGTGTGAGATCACGTTGAAAGTTAGTACAAATTCAATCCTGAATCTCTTTTCAAAAATGATTTTTAAAAGTTAGGCCTCAGGCTCTGTAAGATTACCAAGCGAGTTATAATTTTTAACTCGAGCAGCCGAAGTAGAAAGGCTCGACTAATCCTGGTTATGTCGTGAGATCATAGCTAATCTTGATTATGTGCGCGAGATTGTCGCTTTGTTGTAAGTTTTTTGCTTCAATTTGTGGGCCTTTAGGACAGTTAGAATAAGGTTAACCCACGAGTCATGTACATATCCATATGATTGTTTATTTCCCTATCCCACAGTAAAGTATACTTCTGAACTTCATCTTGTCTTATATTATTGTTTGGGTTGGTCCATGATACTTAGGATTGTGGCACGTGATCTATAGACAATGGGACACATCGATATCCGTTTCATGTACATTCCAAAGGCCGAGTTGAAGTAGATGTGGGGGCGTTTGACCATTGATGCACGGACCTATGCCCTTAGTCGTATGGGTCAATATTGCCACTTTTGGACATCATATTACAGATTGGGGTCATGCAGGCGCTTGCACATTTCTAATGCCCATATACTGCTACTTTCATTCTAGGTAAGCACGAGCTCACTCCGACTTTGGAAGAGTATAGCCTTGCCATTGGAAAACCTTTGAGTATTGATTTAATTCGCCCTTGTGTGGAAATGGATCCAATTTTCATTTTTGCTAAGTTTTTGAAAATTAGCGAAAATAAAATGAGGAAAATTTTTAAAAGGAAACTGTCATATGCCCTTTCTCATTCCTCATTAAACTTTTTTATGAGAGCAATTCACACTTGTAAAGTAGAATCTTCATTCTAGCTTTCTTCGGACTTGTGATCTTTCTGCTCCAAAAGGATTTCATTAGTCCATCTATGGCTTAGATAACTAGGCAAGTTTGTAGTAGAATGAATTTTACTAATACTATCCTAACCGGACTTTTATATCCCTGACTCGTTTTAAGCAAAACAAGGCCAAAATATTTCATACTCGGTTGGACTTTTGGCAGATGTTGTTTTTCTCTCACTATGCTAAGTTTGGCTCAAGAATGACTATTCCATAGTAAGTCAAGAGGAAAACCCAGTTGCAAAATTTCAAGAGTTGCAAAACAATATTGCTAGATTGTCTTATTCCGAGTGGATTGATTTATTTAAAGATCCGAGTCCCAAGGTTTTTCTATGGCAAGCTACATGGTTTCAAGTCTCTAAGGCTCGTTTATACCATGGTGAGCCGGAGCCTATACTTCTTTTGGATATTACCGGCGTGACACGGTATCATCTTCTCCGTGTGGTACGGCAATATGGAGTTTTACAGGATATTCCACCACCTTTGGGACCAGATACTTTCCAAGTTGAGTTCGTTGTAGCCGAGAATTATAGAACCGAGATCAAGCATCTTGACCAAACTTGGCTCAAGTCCAAGACTCGGTCACTATCACCACCCAATGAGGAGCTCAAGGGAAAGGAAAGACGTTATCGTGCGAAAACCCGGTATATTAAGCACCATTTTATACAACTCATATGCTTCCAAAGTTCCCATTGGTGTTTGTGAAGCCCACCCGTCAAGCCGAGATCGAGACCTATGCAAAGGGGAAGAAACAAATGGAGACTTTGGCTAAGGAGAATGCACGACTTCGGAAAGAGTTGGAGGCCCGTTCATCTATAGATCGCGTCGCCACAAAGAAAAGAAAAATAACTTGATTTGTCATGTTTAGGATTCTTATTCCATGTTTATTGCATTTTCGTGACTTTATGAGCTTTTCTTGTAATAAAAGTTACTGTTTGTTGACACTTGATTTTTGGCCAATTTTATTTTCAGAAATTTTTAGAAAATCCATTAAAATTCACAAAATTGAAAATCAACTTTGGGGACCCCGGCCTAGCCTAGGGAACCAATTTTGACCAAAAAATAATTTTCCATATTTTTAATATTTTTCTGCATTTTATTTTCAAAAAATCATAAAAAAAATGGGAAAATTGAAAATCAACTTTGGGGACCTCGGCCTAGCCTAGGGAACCAATTTGAGCAAAAATAATTTTCCTTATTTTTCGTATTTTTCTGCATTTTATTTTCAAAATTCATAAAAATCATAAAAAATGAGAAAATTACAAAATCAACTTTGGAAGCATTGGCCTAGCCTAGGGAACTAATTTTGAGCAAAAAATAATTTTCCTTCTTTTTCGTATTTTTCTGCATTTTATTTTCAAGAATTCATAAAAAAAAAATCAATAAAAAATGAGAAAATTGAAAAATTAACTTTGGAAGCCTTAGCCAAACCTAAGGAACCAATTTTGAGTAAAAAATAATTTTCCTTATTTTTGCAATTTTTAATATTTTCAGAAATTAGGAAAATAATGGAAAATTAATAAAAAATAGTATCTGTGGCTAGAAAATTATAAAAATAGTCATATTTTTGTTTTAATTTTATCTTCATGTTGGCTAAATAAATTTTGAGAAATTCAATCTGGAATTTGATGTTTCTTCATTAATTTCATTTTTTGATTATTTAAATAATTTCTAAAAATTTCATTTTAGCTCTATAATTTTTAATTTTCACATTTTTAGAGTCGTGTCATCCTCCACTATTTTTCAAAATTAAAATCCAGTCCAAAATCCCTCAGAATTGCCCAATTTCGCTAAAAAAAACCAGAATGCAATTTCTGATTTTTCAAATTAGTCCCTAAAACACTTAAAATGAAATTAAAAATTTGTAGGGACTGAATTGAAAATCAGGCACGTCACCCCCTAGATTTTGACCTTCTGAATCTAATGGTGGCAACAATTTTTGCAAAAAAGGCCATTAAGACTTTGGATTTTGCAAAATAGGTCCTCGGGTCAAATTTAAAAATTGGGTTTCTATGTCAATTCTTGGGATTCATGGCATGAAACTTCTTTATTTAATAGATTTCATGTCATATAATTCAATTTTGGGATTTAATTCGAAAAATTGTGAGTCTAGGCAGGGTAAGTTGGAGAAAATGGATAATCCGGGTTAGTCGGGTCGGACTAGATCTAACCCGACCCGACCCGGATTGCCATCTTCTTCCCCAAATGAAGACTTGCACAGCGACGAGGGGAAATTCGAATGGATTTTTGCGCGACTCTCGAGTGGAGGATTGGGGAGATCTTGACAGTTTAGAGGGTTGGTTTGGTGAGAGATTTAGGGACTCCGTGAATAGGGATTTGTTAGGAGAAAATTTGTGAATATAAGAAGGGGGAAGGTGCTCTGTTTTCAGAGGGATTTTAGGCGAGTTTTGGCCGAGAGCTCTAGGAGGCAAGTGTGAAGAAAGGGAGCACACCAAGCTTCATTGACGCTCTCACGAACTTCCTGGTGGTCCAAGGAGCAAAAGGAGCCGTCTCGCGCGAAGTTTCATCACGAAACGAGGTAAACACCATGTCTGCTCAGTTGAAGCTCTGTCAATGGTAGAACTTGATCTTGTTATCGTTTCTTCGTGATTCTTGTTTCTATGTGTCCTCCCCTTCGTCCTAATCATGTTCTTGTCCGTCGTTTGCACTTTCATCGCGTGAAACCCCTCTGGCCACCCTCTCTAACCTCGAACTGGCCGCGAGCTCGTATACTTGTCTCCTGTGTTAAACAGAGCCGCACGACCCTCAGGTAAGTCTTCTCATGTCTCGTGCATGCTCCTGGCCTGATTTGGGTAGCTCACTAACACGTGTTTGCTAGTGTTCCTCTCTTCGTCGGAGTAGTTTCTGGCCAAAGTAACAGGGGTAGTTCCGGGCAATTTTAGGACCTGAAGTTTGGGTGTGCACGTCCTAGGAGGATTAGGAATAGGTTTGGCTCAAGTACGAGGAGTTTCAGGTAGATTTTGGGCCATTTTTAGGCCTGCCGGGGAGGCGCCGGCGACTTCTGCCAACGCCGGTCATCTTCCCTGATTGCACGTCGAACGGGTCAACCTCCGTTGACCTGGTCAACTATGACATGGCAATGACGTGGCACCCCACGTCGGATGCCACGTCAGCACGGTGAATGTAAGGCCTAAAGAAAACGACAAACTCGATCCAATGGTTAGGATAGAGCCACGTGTCAGGATCTCAAAATTCCGAAAATAAAATCCTAATCCGAATTTCATAACCATTTGCAAAAATTAAAAAAGGACGGACGGTCAGGATCTGGTCCCTAAGTTAGACCTCAGCCATAGGATTAATATGGAAAATGAGCAATCAAGATCTGGTCAAGGGTAGATCCGACAGTGGAATTTGGTCCGTTGATCCGAAGGTTGTCGTTTAGCCGCGTGGATCATTCCTGACCATAGGATTAAAATAGGCAGAAAATGAATAAAAATAGAATAAAAAACTGAAAAATTAAAAAATTAAAAAAAGTCCCCTAAAAACTATGTCGTTTTGGAGGTTCGGGTAGTGGGCCCTGGGCCGGGTTTTGGTCAGTGGGCCGGGTCAATATGGCCCGGTCCATATAACAAAAATAAAAAATTCAGAAAATCAAATAAAAATCAGAAACTTAGAAAATCAATAAAAATTAAAAAATAGGAAATTAGTAAAAATCTTGAAGCGATGTCATTTGGTTCGGTCGGGTCTAGGGTCACGAGCCGGTCAACCCGACCCGGTTCGTGGAATTAAGTAAATAAATAATGAATAAAAAATGGAAATGATGAAAATTAATTAAACAGAAATAAAATAAAGAAAATAATGACAGAAAAATAAAAAATTGAAAAAATTAGGAAAAATCATAAATTTTTTTTTGAAAAGCCTTAGAAAATTCAAAGATTAGGAATGATGGGAAATAAAAAAATAAAATAAAAATAGGAAAATAAATAAAAAATCCATAAAGATCATAAAAATTTTCAGAAAATATAAAAAATGTCAAAAAATGAGGGGAAATTTTAATAAGTAAATAAAATAAATAAATAAAATTAAAAAAAACTGTTAGAAAATTAGAAAATTCTAGGAATAAGAAAATAATAATAAGGAATAGGAAAATCACGAAAACTCTACGGAAATTCTAAAAATTCTTGAAAATAAGAAAAGTCCCTGAAAATCATAAAATTTCCAAAAAATTCTAGAAAAATAATAAAAATAAAAAACATAGAATATGTCCAAAAAGTAGGAAAAATTCGGAAAAATCACAAAAAAAACTCAAAAATTTAGAAAAAATTTGGAAAATTCAAAAAAACTCAGAAAATTCTCAAAAAATTGTGAAAATTAAGGAAAAACCATACCCAATTGGTTTAACCTATTTTCACATTTTTGATCTCCCGAGCCTTAGGAAATTACCATTTTGCCCCTCTTGCCAACTCAACCCAAATTTTTTCAAATTAGCCCTGAACTTAGTTGGCATTTTCCCTAGGTTCCTGAGACTCCTCTAGGCTCGTTTTGATTTTTCTTGACTTGATTTGATGTGAATTCTCATTTTCTTGATTGTGCAATTATCCTTCATGATTGTGATTGATAGGACAGACGATCCCATTTTGCATGAACCCTTTAGGTTTTCTTAGGGCTCACCTTACCCAAAGAATACCTGTATGAACCCTCTAGCCTAGGAAACCACTCAACTTAGATACCGAAAGAGCGTCGATAGCAATATTGACGTAACTAAATCCCCGAATCTAAATCTCTGATTTCCGTAGAATCGAACGATCTCTCCCAATCGTTAGATAAGGTTTCCAATCATACCCTCCAAAAAATGATTGGTGGCGACTTCGATGGCATGTACACCGTTCACATGTCACCCGACCAAGGTCGACCTCGATTTAAAATTTTCCTGACACGATTTGGTATGGGTCTGGGAGGGCCCGAACTAAGCTCAGATATCAAAATGGGCCTAGCAATCCATTAACTCCCTTGGGATCCGGAAATCTCGGGAGGGTCGCGACAGACTGGCGGCTCCGCTGGGGAATTAGTTTTAACCCATTAGAGGACTTGAACCAATTAAAAAGTTGGGTGCTTTCTAACATGTTTTTCTGCAGGCGCTCTTGAAGGTGAGGTAAGTCCACTAATTGAACGTGTTAAATGTTCTTGCAGATGGAGTTATAAGAGGAGGAGTGATTGCTGACGTGTTTTATGTAGGGTTGGAGTTTGGGATTGTTTGTTTATTTCCTGCAAAATAGAAGCACTGATTGATATCAACTGATGTGCATGATTTGCATGTTTTGAGGATCACGACACCTGCACACACAAGCGCCTAAACCCAAGCCGCGAAACACTCTTCTAGGTCACCATAGATAGGGATCATATGCAAAGCCCTAGCGTTTGATTGCGCCTGAGTTGACCATATTTGATCCGCTCGCTATTTGAATTGATGATTCTTCCCACTTAACGTTTGATCGCGCTTGTGGGCAAAGTCGTTGAGTCAGATAGTGGGAGCCTTTTAAGTCTATACCCTGTCCCTTCTTTTATTTTCTAGAGTCAAATTTCTCACTTGTCTCATGCGCATGTGAGTTGGGTGGTTGGTATACCTAAAACCAAAAATAAAGGGTCTGGTTGGTGAGGCTTTCTTACTTTTAGCTTATAACTCATTCCATACACTTTAAATTATATACACCATGCATCTCATACATCATCTCATGAGTGAGTCGTCATCTCGATGATTGGTTTTGAAAGCCATTTTAGGATAGAAAGATAATTTTTCACGCGTTTTAAATTTTCAGATGTATTTCTGCATCCTCCTCATCCCCTTTAGACTTAATGTATTAGGGATCTTTTGGGATGTATTCGCACATTTTCTAACCCTTCTTTAAGATTTTTTTAGACAGGGTTGGCAATGGCTTTCTTTCCAATCATTGAGGGATTCTAGCCAATTGCATAATTTCTTTGGGAGAAATCTGGATTAAAACCCTATGACTGATTTCTTTTGTCAAATAAGAGCGCTTTAATCCTTATTTCACCAAAAGAAAATATGGAATTGGACTAGTGCATCCACATTGCGTCTTCTCTTTGCATTATAACCCGTGGTAATTAATTTTAGTACATTCTTGCATATTCAAAATAGATGGGGAAATCGGATATTAAGGTTATCCCAATCCCACGCAAAGAGCTCACAGCATGGCGGAGTCGTCTCAACCCGGACAACCAGGCTTACGTTGAAAAACACTTGGGGCGCTTAGTGGATCTCGTCAAGGTCAACTACCAGCCCGCCCTCATCCAAGCCTTAGCAAGATTTTGGGATTCAGAGACCATGACTTTCAACTTCCGAGGACTAGAGATTACACCTACCCTGGAGGAATATACAACGATCATCGGACTAGAGTTCGATGACCACATTGTGCAGCCAGTATTAGGAAAGGACTCCACCCTAGCCCTGTCCAAATTTCTGCGTCTTAAGACCATGGAGATTGAAAAAATCCTCAAATCCAACTCCGGCAAGTCACCCTCTCATTCCTCTACAACAATTACTCGTCCCTCCCGGTCGAAGCTGGTCATAAACCAGCCAGAGTATTCATCCTGGCCTTCTTCGCTTTCGTCATCTTCCCTACTTCCCAAACCACATTCGATCCTTCCATGGTCCACATTGTCAAGCAAGCATGTCACCGCTGGAATTACTCCTACATGATTCTAGCTGAAATCTTCCTTTCTTTAAACCGCTTCCAATCCACCCAAAGGGGTAAATTTCAAGTGTCCAATGGTCTTCTTTACATGTGGTTCACTTCACACATTAAAACCTTTAACCTTCGTGTCGAATGCTACGAAATTAGCCGACATGTCCACCCACTCGGGTCCTTCCTGAAA
>JAGVVM010018136.1:0-11861 GCA_019149425.1 Psidium friedrichsthalianum
AGTTTTCTTATTTGTCGAGCACGGAGATTTGCCCTTCTGTCTTGCCAGTTATTTTTGAGGACAGAGGATTCGACTCTGAAACTCAATGACAATGTGTACCGACTCGATACGGTTCTTTTCCATATCAATTCAAGCCCTGGGCAGCACAATCTAAGTCTCAGAAAGCAATGACAGAAACTAGAACTGAAGCAAAAATTTTCTCCTCCGAAAGACGACATAAGCGCAAAACTTGCCAGGCATGGCAGCTACCGTTACCATATTATTGGCATTCATAGTTAATACGACAGCTCCAGCAAGTAAAATCTATGCGCATGACTCACTCAACATAAGCAGCACACACATCCATCCAGTGAACTAAAGAAGAGGAGCACGTCCAGTCTGAAAACGTTAAGGACCATGAAGTTCAATGAACTTCATCCATCACTTTAAAATTTTCCTTGCTAATTAAATTTCCACCAACCATAACGGCAAAGCCACAAATGGAGCATAAGTTGAAGAAGAGCAAGGAAGAGGTGTTGGACATTGCCAGGAGATGGTGGGCTTCGCCAGAGCTTTGGCTGCGATGATGTCGAGTTCAGCCCTGAGGATGCTGGGCAGGTTGTTACCGACTTCCTTCTTTGCATGTCCCTTTATGATATGAGTTGGTTTCCTCGTAGCAGTCGAGTTTGTTAATCATCTGATTTGTCATTGTCCAGTTACTTCCCAGACAATTTGCAGCCACCTTCTTCTAGGTGTTATCTATGGTTGCTTGCATTTGGGTATAAATAAGCGACTTTTCTACTCCATCTTGAACATAATAATGACATGCCTTTCTCGTCCCATGCTGCTACATATACTCACGAATGTGCATATCTATTGAACTTGCAATTTTTGGCCTAATATAGTAATCTAGATTACTCTTTGTTCAGAGTACTTCGCCATCTTATAACAATAATTTGTTTTCTTCCCTCTTGTGCTCGTTTATATACATTTCCCCGAGGATATTTGCAGCTGCATTTTTGTATTTATTATTGTTGGTGTCACTAGCTTTGAGTGACAGGGTTATTGCTGCTTGCACCTCCTATGGTGGACGAATATGATTTTCTAATGGGTCGTATGAAGTTCAGAATGTTACAAAATCCTATTGTTCCTTAATTTTGACCTTTTTTAACCTTGATTTCTAATTAGATTGGAGTGGGAGTTTCTCTATGAAATTTTGGGTGAAGCTATCAAGGCAGGTGCCACAACTCTCAGCATAACCGACACTATGGGTATTACTACACCTGAAGATTTGGTAAACTGATAGCTGACATAAAAAAGAATACCCCTGGAATAGAAATGTTATCATAGCAAGAATTAGGCATTGGCTGGATGCCTCTTCCACCAATCTAATATTTGATTTTTACTACTTGAGATTCATCAAACTCAAAAGAAATTGTTAGATAGCTTTCTATTTCAAATTACTTTCCTATTACTTCATTTTTCCTTTTTTTTCCTATGCATCAAAAGTTGGTACCCTCTATAATTTTATCTGTGTTCCCACATTGCAAGTCATTAGATTGAGAAGATCCACATCCACTATCACCTAGATTATATGTTTTTGTAAAATTCATTGTATAATTCTATTATTAGATTTTTTACCTTTGTTTGTATACTTCTAATATTTACATATCGATTAAATGTAAATATTCATAATACATATTCAAATAATCACCTAAAATATCTAATTTATAATGTGGATAAAAAAAGTAACTAAACAAATAATATAATTTTCCTATAATAATGTACTCATTTTGTTCACATTGGTATTAATAGTATCACCTATTTCTCATCATTTTCATTTTTCTTCAAAAACTCCAATAATATTTAATACATTCATTTAAAATAAAAAATAAATGCGTATAGGATAATAAATACGAACAAAGTATAGTTGTATCCTTTAAAAAATTTTAAAAATTTTAAAAAATTTCCACTATCCTCATTCTTGTGGTTATAAATTAATGTCTAATATATTATTTAAAGTAAATGCACATAATAAATCTTTATATGCCAAAGAATTCATTAAGTACTCGTAAGTAGAATCCTAAAAATTTGAAACATCTTTTGGAAATATTTTTGATCTTTTTCCATTTGCTTTACAAATTTTGACCTTCTTTCATTACTTAGGATGTTTCCATAAATATGGAATTGCTATTTTTATAAGTTGAGAAGATTTGAAGAGATTTTAAACATCTTGTACATATGAATTTAAAATATGACAAGTACAATTTAACATGAAAAAATTATCCACCAAAAGTGGATTTACAAATCTTTTTCAGTTAATTATTGAAAGCGGCATTTGCCACGGTATTATCAAAATCAATTGAAAAAATTTTGTTAAGCAAATATATTCTTCTAAAATTTCCTAATTTATCTATAAATATCATTTGCCATATGCCTATCATAAAAAATTTTAATGCAATAATTCTTTTTTAATATTCTAATCATCATTTATCCATGACATGTATGCCCATATAAGAATTAGTTTGCCAATGATCACTCCAAATATCGCTACCTATATGCACACGTCCATTAAAATTCATAAAAAAAGTTTGTAAATATTTTTTTTCCTTTTTTATAAAGATTTTTAATTTCGTGTTTAAGTATTTTCTAGGAACACATTTTGCTTGTATAATTTATAAATTAATTAAAAAATTTTCACCAAAACTAAATGATAATGTTTAACGGAAACAAATTTACCTAATTCTTATTTATAAGTTTTCTCATTAAAATGAAATAAAAGAGAAGTGTTAGATTGGCGTACCCCAAATTGTTGTTGGTTAGTATCATTTCCCACTTTGGTTGGATATTTCGATCTAGGATGCCGATTAAATGTTTCATATCATTGTCCACCTATATATTTGTATATTTTACCACATTATTTACAAATAATTCATATCTTTTTAGACCTTCTTCAATTTTTCAACTTTCCGTGAAGTGCTCCCATATGTTGGATGCACTCTTTGTTGTTGACGTTTCTTCACCACCAGTAGAGGATGAAAACTCTCTTTGTGTGTGGACTTGCTCCATATTAGGGAAAATATTTATTTCATCATCTACATCAACTCTCGAATTTGCATAATCATGAGAATTAGGATATTTGGATTCTCCCATTGTGCTCTTACCTTTACCACTCGCTCTACTTTCACTTGCCATTTTTTTTAGATATATAAAAATATATATCGTATAATGCAAAAAATATAGTCATAGGATATGAAAAAAAATTTGAAATAGAAAATTATTAAAGGAGATAATAAATAAAGAAAATAAGAAAATATAGAACCGAGAATGTAATTAAGACTTGAGAATTTGAGAGAATAAGAGAATTTGTGTGCAAAAAATGAAAGAATGAAGGGATATTTATAAATTTTTTATTGTATAATTAATTAATCATTAATTATTTTATTTTGGCCGTTGGAGCCTATGGCTCTATAAAAGAGCCGTTGGTACGGCTCAAACCACCGATTTCGGGCGGTTTTGATTTCGGATTCACAAAATGTGGAATTAGAATCGGACCCTTATGGCCACAGGCCGGTTCCGATTCCAAACAGCTGAATAGATCAACGGGTCGATTCCGGTTTGACCAAGTCATTTTGGGCCCAAACTGGCCCATGGCAATGTCTAATCCAGAGGCGACTGACTAGTTTTTCATTTTTTCAGTTTGAAATCGAAATCCTTGATGGTTGGAAGCTCCAGCTTGCTATCCAGGTTTGTGGCCATGGACGAGCCATGATCACTACCTAGATTTGTGTGAAGCTGCCTCAGAGCCATGGATGAGCAAAAGCTTGCTGTGACATTTCAGGATTAACACATTTGGGATATTGTTCGTTTTTGCTCTCCTTATGCCAAGCTGTGAGGAAGTCATTCATCTTAATAATGCTCTAATTTCTACATGTTTAATTTTAGGGTTTCAAATCAAAGCTTGTTGTCATGTCAAAGGCGCTTTCTTGAGTTAATTATAATTTTTACATATTTAATCGAAGCATGCTTTTTTCTTGTTCGGTGTGCAATTCGGTTCACTCTTGCCCTATTTGGCATCAAACTGCCAAGAGCCACTCATGTCCAAGCCATCTGTCTTCGACGACCACTCCCCACCCTTATTGGACAGGTTGTTACACTTGCGACCATGGGGTGAGGACAGATCTAGAGGACCAATATGGACCAATATGCCATATTCTTGCTTCATTATTCCTTCAAAAGCAAGAGTTGGTCCAGGGAGACCTTATGTTGATCTAACAGTATTAGTCTTTTCTATTTCACGTATGGTTAAGTTTACATGAACTCACCTTTTCATCCAATGACAGGTGAAGATGCGGAATCAGCACGCATGGAAGAAACTACTTGGAGGGACTTCCGTGTAAGTTATACAGTTTAGTGCTCAAAGGTTGTTATCTAAGTAGGCTCTACCACTTTCATGGCATCAGTCTACCTTTTCTATCAAATTTTTTTGTGGCTAACCCACTGTACTGTTGGTGCTTTGATGCTTCAATCAGGTGTCAGAGTCACTGTCCAAGTACTGCATTTTTCTTCATGTCCTTGAAGGAAGTACAGATGCCTCTAACTTCTCAAAAATATGTATCCTTTTCTTGGAATGCTTCTCATTGAAATCATTCTGTTGATGTATTATTATTATTATTATTATTATTATTATTATTATTATTATTGTACTAGGGCTGCTATGTTCTTCGTGGTTTTACAAATTGATGTCGTTATCACATTCTGCACTTTTTTTCCTGTAAAAAATAGTTTTAGCTTTTGTCCAAACAACGAACATAGAAAAGTTACACTGCCATGTTTGAAGTTTTTTCTTCATGTGCACTCTTGCAATTGCTGGAATGTTGTCCATTTTTTGTAGAAGTGTCAATTTCTCTATCTGCATTACGTTTCACTGGGGCATCAATTTTTTTAAGAAAAAACCCTAGCCTCACATCAAGCTGTACAGACCCCCAGGGATCTGTTCCTTGTATTACAGCTGTTGGGTACAATGGTGTGAAACTTTGGGAAAATGGTGTGTTACATCTATTATTTTTCTCAGCATCAATTGCATTATTTGATGAAATTTTTTTGTTTGATATTTATTTCTCTTGTATATCTAGAGGGATTTTTCGGTGCTGAAGATCTAGCATTAGGTCTTGAGAAGGCGTGGCTGAGTCTACATATTCAGGTATGCCATCATTGTCCTTCATACTATGGTGAAGACTCTCTTTGATGATGTATTGCTGCTTTTGTTGCCCCTTTAGCATAATCATTCAAAACTATGGCGCTCTTTAAACAACTTATGGCCTAGTTGTTTTTCCATAGTTTATAAAAGGAGCTCATTTATGTCAAAATGGAAATGAGGGTCGCATTTTCGGAGCTACATGGTTTTATTCTTTCACATAATTGTTTTTTACTCTCAGTCCCTCCAACATTCAAAATTGAGTTGGTTTGGCTAAGTAGTGGCCTTTTATGTTGCTCTCTGGTTTTAAGCCTGGCTAGTTTTTGCATAATTTTTCTTCATGGAAAGTCTTGTCCTTTCATAACTTGTCTTTTTTCTCTTTCACATTTTCTAAAGTTGAGCTGGTCTTACTACTCATTAGGACTTCAACTGCGCTATTTTGCACCTGTATGATTCAGAATATTCAGATTATCTTACACCCTTAGATCCGTATTTGTAGTGAGATGTCTTGAACATTAAGGCATATATATAGGTTAGAAGGCCTCTCCATCATTTGGTTAGGTTGCGAAAAGTTTTCTATCCATCCTACAACAAATTTCAGTGAGCAATCTTGACTCTCCCCTTCGGGGCTCAGCTTGTCCTGACTCACCTAGACCTGATCGGTAGGAAAATTTACCATACATATTTAATTAGCTGTATGATGCTCCTATCTTTTGAGTGTTGCATCTGGCGACCCTGTGTACTTTCACATTGATGATATTTGTCATTGAACCGTGTGCATTGGAAAAGTAGTCCATCCATCCCACTTCCATAAGTGCTTTTTGACGGAATTTTCCTTTATGGCAGGCTCAAAGGATGCCTTGTCACATAAGCTGGTTGGAAACTCTAATGGGAGTTGGATGCACGGACTATGTACTCAAATAAGTGGTGTTCAAACACTACTAACACCTGAAAAACAAAGTGGTCCTTGGATGAAAACTCCAAATTGTCCTATGCATTTTACAGTCTTATGGTTAGTGTGGGCCCCAGATTGGACTGAGCCGATTTCTAGGATTCGGATCCCCTGCCATAGTGAAACTATGGCAGGGGTGACATAGTTTTAATCTCGGCCGTCCATTCTCATCGGACGACCAAGATGCGCCACGTCATCCGGAGGAAGCTGCCCAAATTTGCGCGCGTTATCCGTGTACTGTAGCGTTTTTTGAAATTTTTTTTTTGAATTTTTTTCTTCAGATCTCTGTTTTTCTCTCTCTCTCCCCCTCAAAATTCTCTCTCCTCTCTCACGTTTTCTCTCTCTTCTCCCACGACGCCTCTCTTCTCCTCCCCTTCGCCCCGACCGCCCCTCTCTCGGCGTCCGACCAAATTTCCCCGACGCCGCTCCGCCCTCCCCTGACGGCCGCCGACCAAGCTCTGACCTCCCCCGATGCCACCGACCTAGCTCCGACCTCCCAGATTTCCCCCGACGAACGCCTCCACGAGCGGGCCTCCTCTGCCTCTGGCTCTGCTCTGCTCTGCCCTTTCCCCCTTCCGACGCCATCGCGGGCTCCCATATTTCTCCCCGACGAACGCCTCCACCGAGCAAGCTCCGACCTTCCCCCGACCACGCCGCGCCCACAATAATTTTCAGTCGCGACCTCCCCCGACCCATCGACCAGAGTCCAGAGCTGAGAACCCTAGGTTTCTTCTTTCTTGAATCCCTCTTAACCTCCCTTCCTCTTCACCTTTTATGTTTTATCCATTCCCCCCTCTCTCACTCTCTCTGCAACTTCAAAGCTGAAACTCCATGGAAGTGAGCTTCACCGCGAAGCCACAGACGCTGGTCCTCACGCTATGCGCTTCCCCATCCCACTGCCTCTCTCCCTCGAAGCTCAGCTTAGTCAGGGCGCGGTTTCTCGGGAGCTCCCATAATCTACGGCCTCCGGTTCCCTCTGCTCGAGGAAAAGATGCCCGAGGCTGTTGCAATTCCGCTCCATCCGCTCATCGTCAGAGCTTTCGGGACTTCGGACGCGGTGGGTCGTCATGATCGCCGTCCTCACCGTCTTTGCCGTTTCTTTCTTCCTCTTAAATCACTACGCCAGGAAAAAGAGCGACAAGCGGGTCAGTGTTCTGCATCTTTGTACATTGTTCTTGAGTTTTCTATAATTCTGCTGCGATCGCCGACAAGACGTGTTTATTCTGATTTACACGGTAGATTCTCGAGGACGACGGTAGATTTTGAAATGAGGCGGTTGATTTAATTGTGATCCTCTGAATTGATTGGCGTGGTGTCGCACTTAATATGATGGCTTTCCCATGGAAGTTGCATTCTACTGAAGAATGTGGAGAATCGTCATCATGAAGTAGTTTGGAGGTTTTTTAAATGTCTGAGAATGTGCTAAATTGGATGGACTGATAACCTACTAAGTGATACTGATACCAGATTAGACAGTATATCAATCTCGTAAATCAGTTTTTAAATACCTACCAGTGCACCTAGTATTTCAGACACTTTGGCCTATTCCTTGGATTATAGGTGATTATGCTTTCTCTTTGATTTGTAAATATCGTGCGCGCTAAAGCAAATGAGACATATAAGCTCACTTGATTTTCTCATCGGGCATCGTTTTATGGGTTCATTCATACACATTTAGTCGCATTATCATGTTATGACTGTGACTTGATTAGTACAGTGGGCTGCGCGTATGTATTTTTTTATTTTATGTTATTAGTTCTTCACATTTTGCTTCACTTTTCCTAGGTAGACATTCAACTAACCCTTCTTTAGTCATTTCATTGGGGGTCAGTTACCGGCGAAAGATATATTGCTGATGAGAAATGTGGAAAGATTGAAGGTCTACCACAAGAAAAACTAGAAGAAAGATTTGTCCTAGAGGAAGAACAGCTGCTGAATTCTATAGAATCTACTTTAGCTAGTGAAGAAATTCCTGTAACAAGTTTGAAGTCTCCCCTATCCAAATTTTTTGCCTCTAATGGAAATGTAGTATTCTCCAGTGAAAGAAAATTTGAAGATTGCTCTCATTCAGCTGTGCTTCCTGAGTCAAAGGCACTGCAACCTCTTATTCTTGGTGGTGGGTTATAGAATTGCAATCACAAGAAGATAAAATGGCTGAACATGGTGATGCAGAATCGCCTGAACTAGTGTTGGACTCATGGGTTGCTGCTCCTAGTCATGGTGGTGATATGCATGAAGCAGTTGATGGATAAGTATAAGATCATGGGTACTCCAGATGTTTACACTATTGCTATTAATAGTTGCAGCCAGACCGTGATTGGGAATTTGCTCTTAGGTTTTGACAGTCCCTATGTAGGAAATCTAATTCCTCACCACGACAGTCATGAGTGCGCTTTCTGTCAATTATCTTTGTAATGATTGGAAAGTAGGGCTTCTGAAGAATTTTGTATAATGTCTCAGGGAAAAAGCTAGGGAAGGCTTTAGAGCTATATGAGGATATGAAGTCTATCGGGATAAAGCCAACAATCTCAACAACGAATGCTTTAATCACTGCCTTATGTGAGTTTTAAATTAGTTTATTTCTCTAATTTGATGGACCCATGTTCACTATTTGTGAAACTTTCACCTAGTATTTAAGTGATTGAGAGAGAGGATCCGCTTAATTCTTTCTACTAGCTTGTCATGTTAGTAAAATGTGCACTATAGCAGTGTAAGGGAAAATATTCTAAATGTAGTTCTAACCGTAGAATAGAACTCACATGCCATTATGTCTTTTTTATTCAAGAAAAGAAGAATACCGGTCCTACTCGATTTGTGTATTGTCGTGATCGGTCCTACTCTCCATTTGATTCGAGGGACTACTCTCCTTTTTTACGAGAGGTTGTATTTTATATTGCCTTCTTGGAGGACACACTTTGTTTCTTCAGACAGGTTCCGACCACATGCATCGTCAAAACCTCTACTAAAATGACATTGGATCCATAAATCTTGTCGGGCAATACGTCTTTCCGAGTAATAAACCCATGAACAATGCACAATGAACCAGGGAGTCTTCCGAATTCACCAACTACGCACCAGCCACCCTCGTTACTTTGCTGTGCCGCACGAACTTACATAAGAATCCATCGATCATATTATTATAGTATTATTCATTTGGAAAGCCGTATGATTATTAACTGTCGAGAAGAAAGATCAAACCTTTCAAGCCGCAGAATTCCTTAAATAACAATCGACAATCCAAAGGATTGATTCACAGCAGACATCTTCAAACAAATTCTCAGCATTTAGTTTAATATATAGGGGAAATATGAAACCCGGTAACCTGATCCCCCGACAAGGACAGAGTTGGGCATCATTATTCTTAGGGGTGAGCAAAAACTGGACTTCGGTTCCAATGGCATGTTGCGTTTTTCTGCTTCCGCTTGCCGCACCTCTTGTATGTCATAGCTATTGCATTTTTGTGAGAATTTCTACATGAAGAAATTAGAGAAGTGCACATTAGATTTACAGCTAAGTTAAGCCACTGGCCAGCCACAGAGCCACCATTTGTCTCACAGAATCACTATTTTTCATGTGACGATGATACTTACTACAACTGGTTCATTGAGTTTCCATCCCCTCTTCGCGGAAAGGACCCTTCTTCAGATCTCTATTCTGCTTGATCTTATACAGGTAAAACACTAGCATCCCCCCACTGCACAAGAAAACGAATCAACAATCGGAAGAATAATAGCTGTATGAAACACTGCAGAAAGAAGCACCAAAATGGGAGAAACAAAATGGTTACTGTACATGTCTCCAAAACTTCAGTAAACACGAAGATACTACATATCTGGAACTAGAGTTGCGCGTTTTCTACTAATCCAATTCTCATTTCGCTTGTGATGGCATCGTTTTTCTCATCCTTTAAAAAGTCAACTGCAGAAGAAACTCGCCAGTGAGCCGGTCCATGATTTTGTCAAGTGACTTCTCCATTGTCTCCATTTCTAGGGGGAAGGGGCAAATATTCCCCAGGCACAGTTTCAATATCATAATCTATGTGTTGAGCAAAGCAACGTGGGAGTATCTTACTGCTTACGGAGCTAGCAAGGAGAAAGTCTAAGTCTAAAAACAGAAGACAATGAACCCAAAGATTACGTCTATTCCCTAGGAGTTGTCACATGGATCAAAATAACTAAAGTCTGCCGATAGGATTCACAAGATAGCACATAATTTGTTTCTATTACCATAAATGAGATGATCACGTACCAGATGTTTATGCAAACCAAGAAATGAAAATGGCATGCTAATATCGCCAAGAAGCCTCAAATATGGAAAAAGAAAAGACGTGCTAACCTGCCTGCCCGTTCAAGGCTAGAGAAGAAGATTTTCCTTGTTTGTAATATCTCAAACTCGATATGCTCAAAGCCAAAAGAGTACCTCCAAGGATGACACCGAATCTAATGGCAGAAGTGCTCCCCGTTAGCATGAAAGAAAGGAAACCACCGATGGAAAGAAGCAAACCTGCAAAGCATCTAATAATTGTGAAGTGAAGAAGACTTAACTAATAAAATAGCTGACAAGGAAAGGAAGCACATAGGAGATTACTTTCACATGAGCCAAAGAAATTGATTTTAAAGTATGTGGATGAATGCTCAGACTATGCAACTCATGGAAAGACCGCAAGAAACCTCTTGTAAAGCTACTCTTTAGAAAGTAATCACAAAAGGAGTTGGTCAGTCAATTCTCACACGAACAATCTTACCGTATTTATTCCAAGGTAAAAGTCTTGGACTTTTGAGATATCCTCTAGATCCTCAGTCGGAGTAGAAAACGTTTCTACGATCTCCTTCACAGGTTCAGGTGAATTCTCCGCAGCTGCGGACAGATATTCTTTACCTTCCTCGCTGAGTTCTTTCGCTACTACACTCAAATCATATCTGGCCTTTTCTGCTTGAATTTTCAACTGCTCTGCAGTTTGTTCAGAATGATCATTGCTTTCTTAGAATATATTTCATTGCTTCCTGTGAGATGCTTTGCATCTTCAAAGCTTGCTCCTTGAAAGCCTCTAAGTCTGCTCCCATGCTTCTTCTGATTCTTCAGCTTTCTTCTCAAGATCATCTTTTTTCCTTTTCCGCATCGAGTTCCAAATGCTTCTAAACCGTCAAAAACAGACAGAACAAGAAAGTCCCGGTTTAATCAATCTTATACTAATTAAAGAAGACAAAGATAGTGACGAAGGATGAGTCTGTGGAAAAAAAAAAAAAAAAATGAGGTGAAGGGGCGCTGTCCGGAGAGGGGGGGGAGAGGGGGGGGGAGAAGAAGGAAAGAGGCGAGAGGGGGAAGGAGGAAAAGGGAGAAGAGGGGGGGGGGAGCAAACGGGAAGAAGAGGGCGGGGAAACGAAGAGAGGGAAGGGAGGGGGAAAGGGAGGAGGGAAAAGGGGGGGAAAAAGGGGGAGGGAAAGAAAAGGAGGGGGGAGAAAGGGGGAGGGAAAGAGAAGGGAAAAGAGGGGAAGGGGAGAAGAAGGGAAAGGGAGAGGAGAGAGGGGGGGGAAAGGAAGGGGAGAAAGGAGAGGGGGGGAGAGAAGAGGAAGAGAAGGGGGGAGGGGGGGGGGGAGGGGGGAGAAGAGGGAAGAGGAGGGGAAAGAGGGGAGGAGGGGGGGAGGGGAAAAGGGGAGAAAAAAAAAAAAGGAAAAAAAAAAAAGGGGGGGGGGGAGAGGAGGAGAAGGGGGGGGGGGGGGAGGAGAGGGGGGG
>JAGVVM010018140.1:0-10425 GCA_019149425.1 Psidium friedrichsthalianum
TTTCAACAAATCCAACAAGTCAAGCAAAGGCATAAGATATCATTATCCGGAACAATATCATGCATGGGAGTCTGAAACAGCTCATAAACTTGCTTTTAGAGCAGCACATGCTCTGAAAACATGCCAATGCAGCATGCTTCTGCCGAACTTAATGTGAAGCATGAACATTAACGCCTAGTATTTAACGAGAAAGTTGCCAGCATTAACACTTGGCACCAGTAATAAGTATTGGCTTTTCTAGTACTTTCCCGCGAGGACCTTTGTTCTCTCTGTAAAGAGACAGCTAATTCCAGCATAAACTAAAGATGTATTTAACCGTTGCTGATTTAGGGAACGCGGTCATATCATAACCACAAATGGAAGGCATACGTTGAGTAAACCATCTTCCATTAAAATAAGAGATTGTGAAAACCTTAACTGAAAATCACTTACTTTTCAATGTTTACAGATTTCTCAGGCTGTTTCGGAGGTTCAGGAAAGAGAGTATACTCAACAACACTGCAAATGGAACCATCAGTTTCCGTGCCCATCGAAAGGTCACCATCAGAAATATCACTCAACCTCTCCTCTAAATCCGCATCTTCCAATCCCAAGAGCTGCACATCATCGGTAGCACTCTGATTTACAGGCCCATCAGCAAGTTTAGATGGCTGGTAGAATTCCTTGTGATGTTTAAAATCATCCACTGACTGCTGTGAACCAGCTTCAGAATGCCTATCACTATACTCTGAACAATTGTCCCCATCAGAAGCTGCTTTATCACTTAGGCCTGAGAGTTTTCCGCTTGACGTTTCCGGGCATGTTGAGGAGTTCCTATTGAATGTCGTCTGGGAGAGGAGGAACCATATCTCAGTGAGGTCAAACTACGCTTGTCAGCACTGACATCAGCTTTGAGGGACTGCAATCGTTGAATCTCCCCATCCTTCTTGCTAATTACCTCCTTAAGAAAACCAACCTGCAAGATCAGAGATCAAATCAGAATACAGAAAACCTACCCGCAGGATATTCTCGAAAAAATTGCTGCAAAACAAAAAACCTCATGCATTAGTCTGCTGGCATAAAAATCTCACACCGTCACTTCATCAGTGTATGAGGATTTTAAATAATACAGGCTATACATGAAAGCTTAATGGAATCTCAGACGATCCTGCTACTGCTACAATCAAACTAAAAGAGCAAGATTTACACGAAAGAAAAATCCAGTATCAGTTTGTTTCTCCTGGTTGAAAAAGAAAAAAGGCTCTTTAGACGCTTGAACAACTAAATTATCGAGGTAAACCAGATACCAATGATGTCTCATCTGCAAAGACGTAAACTCCATCGTAGCCTGCATGAAGTGAAATATTTCATCTAAACAGGTAGTCTTACTCGTCTTTCGGTCAAAGTTCATCATCGAAAATTTTCGACATTTTGTTATTTGCATTTTGCTGAAGGTCTCCTACTTTTCTGAAACAAAATTTTCCTACATAACCAGCATTCATTACATCTCAGACATACCAAATCCAATTAAATGCACATAAAACTAGCAATAACAACGACAGCTTATTCAAGGATCATTGTACCGCTTTTCAACTTGCTGAAAGTAGCAAATAACAGCAGCGATGCCATCAAGATTACATCCATTCTTACAGTTTCATCACTCAAAATCCAGGTTTTTCGTAGTTGTGGAAACGTTCTCCTTGTGTTTTTCTTTTTGGGAGAACATGAAAATGAGTTTTCTGAGGTACTATTCCCTGCAGTTATACCCTTGAGGAATTGATATAGACAGTAAAAAGATAAGATCATAGGTCAGAGAACATACTATAAAATCAACTTGGTAACAACAATAGATTATACCTGTTCCATTAGTTCCCTGACTTCTCTCCCCTCTTTGTTGCTCCTAGCAGCCCCAGCTCAACACCAGATACCCTCTCAGCAAACTTGAGAGTACTTACAGTCTCAGAATACGAATCAACATCAGGATTGAGTTGGACAAACATGAGAGTCTTCGCTTGACACCTGAGCGAAGGAAAGATTAAAGAAGCATTTAACAAGAACTACAAATTAAACTTCATACGCTATGGGAAGAAAAATCTTGAAGGATGCTGTAGTTCCCTCTTCATTAAACATTGACATGCATCCATCTTCCTGCAATCCTCATATCCACATGGGCAACTCTGTATGGAGGGGTGATAAAACTAAAATGCAAAACACTCAGAAAATTATATATTACATGTACCTAAGGAACTCTGCAGAACTTGCGTCAATTTGCTATTCCTATATGGTACATGGGGACTTTTTTGTGCGAGAGCAAAGATAACATCTCCAAGTGCTGAAAGCGATTTATTGATATGTTGAGCCTCTTTAAGCCTATCTCCTGTCGCTTCCGAACGATCCACTCTTTCACTTCCAGCAAGATCTACCAGATGGAGATTACCACGTAGAATAGCATCAGTTTCCACGTCAGTTCCTCGGACATGAACAGTTAAAACACTGCATGTGATCAAGTAAGGCAGAGGGACCCTCATGATTAGATTTCAAATGCTATTTTAGCAAATACAGAGGCACTAAAAACAAAGAGGGACAACCTATGAGATCTGCTGCTTCTTTCATTTAAAGCCGTGGCACCTACAGCTCGGTTAGTTAAGCCAATACTCATCAATTCCAGCACATCTGACGTTGATTTGACAGGATGCATGCTTGCATCAGGCACAGCTAACCCATTTGGTTGGGCAGTATTCCAAATCCCAAGTGTGTGCAAGTCAAGGAAAAAAAAATGTCTTTATTTCAGAAAAATATATATACTGTCCAAGATATATGACTCATAAACTGACAACATAAATATGGGAGTGATAATGTGAAATCATCAATAGCTAATGAAATTTAGGGAACACTAGATGAAAACATCATTGAAGAACAACAAAGAAACCATATGGGAAGGATATCTTTTCTGAGATCCATCACTTGAAAGTAGATCACGAACTTGCTCGTTATATATTTCAACCATTTGCACAGCAACTTCATATAAAACAGTGGTTCCTCTGCTTTGTGCAATTTGAAAAAGATCATTTAGAGCTCGAAAATTGACACCCCAATCCTCCCGTGATGTTGCACTAGGCCCACTCTGTCATTAGCACAACAATGTCTTTTAAGGGGGAAAAAAAAAGCAGTGCAAGTTTGTAAAGGCATATAAAGATTTTGACGTACCATGGTATATGTTTTCCCTGAACCAGTTTGACCATATGCAAATATACACACATTAAATCCATCCAACACAGAGCGAATTAATGGTTGAGTGTCCAAGAAAACCTCCTCTGAAAAAAATAAGGTGTAGTTAGTGCTGCTTTCCATGTCAAAATTTACTGAAATAGCATTGGCGCATGCAAACAGCAAGCAATTGAATAGAGATGCTTTATGGAAAGATAAACGGAACCTTGAGTTGCAGTAGGACCAAAAACCTTGTTGAACTTGAATAGCCTGTGGCTGTCTTTTCCATGCTTCATAGGATTTGCAACTACCAGCTCCCCATTTTCACCAATATATTCAATTGTGGTGTTTTTCATACTCTGACCTGGGAGGAACGGTCTGATTCTACAGTACACTCTGATATTTCCTATTCATGAAACATGACAATTATCAAACGAAGGAAAGGAAGCAATCAATAAAGCAAAAAAAAGAGCGGGTACCTTTCAATTCTTGAATCTCATTGTACAATTTCCTATTCTCTGTAAGGACCATGTGATAATTTTGAGCAGCATCTGCTAACCCTTTCAATTCACTCCTGATCAGTCAGAATCAAGAGATAATGAGAAAGTGACTTGAGAAAAATTCAATCACACATAGAAAGAATGAGCTCAGCCATACCCAAGCCGTTTACTTCTTCTGAGTGTCGTCTTCTGGTCTTCAAAACTTCATTTTTCATAAATTTGGATGCCGCTCTCAAGTCCTAGCAATCCAATGTGATCATTGTGAAAGAGTGCATAATCAAGGTAACGGAATATCAATAGGAGAGTGGCAAACAGACCTGCAAAGCATCCACCTGAAATTCAATAAAACTTCGGTACTTGTGTTCTTTTCTCTTCCATCTCTGGTACTTATCTGCAGAAAATTCCTCGAGTTCTGCAACCTTCTTCCTTGAATCCTCGAGTAGGCACTCAAGCTCCTCCACCTTCTTTTCCAATTCAAGTTTAGTTTTGCCGGCCTCTGCTTCTAATTGCAAGCGTTGCTTTTCATAGGTCTTTCTGGCCATCTCAATATCCCGCTTAAGAGTTGAAACTTCAACACAGATGTCATCCTTCTCTTTCTTCAACTTTGTAATATCCATTTCCTCTAATCTTCTTCTCTCTTCGACTTTGGTCTTCTCAATCTGCAACAATTAAGGCAACAATTACAGCGTTATTGAAAAATCATGAAAAGAAAGGATTATGTAGCAAAAGCATCGACATATGCAAAAAATATCTCAACTTATTGAAGCTGCATAATTTCCTGGTAAGTCTTTTGCATCACTACACCATGTTCAAAAGTTACAACTACCCTGACATAAATCACTTTAAGGACCCTCTTGGGTAGGTAGGTTGTCGAAGGATAGAGCAAAAGATTGTTCTGACAAACAAGATAAATAAATAAATAAAAAAGACGATTGGAGCATAAACATGTATAAATTCCATAGAACCAATATTTACGGCCAGGAATAAGCCTAAGTATAAAGTAGTGGTGGCTCCGGCTTCCACTCAACTTTTCAAAAACTTCATAACAGTTTACAATGTTTAAGTTATGCTAAATTAGTTTTGCCAAAAAATAACTTTTGCACCTTCTAATTATCTCCAAAAACATGCAAAAGTGAATAATGGATGTTTCATTTGAATTTGCCCCCACTAACTGCTAAAGCTTATAACAATTCTAGAATCATGAAAAATGAAGTTGCCGTAGTTAATCTTAAAAATGCTATACGAACTACTAAAATCATCACTGACCAAAATTTTGCCCTCACAATGAAAAATTTCTAGATCCATCCATGATTACAGCCGTATTATTGGTCATGAAAAGTGAAATTGATCAACTGAGGTCTCATACAGAAAGTAGTACAAGTTATGTCTATGCACATATTACCATGGCAACTTGTCGTATAGCGGACTTTGTTAGTACCAGGAGCACAATTACATGTGAAAGACATGCTTCATCAGAGAGAGATACAACAAACAAAATTGGAGGATAACAACCATACCTTTATACTCTCTGAGGTATGGTTGTTATCCTCCAATTTGTTTGTTGTATCTCTCTCTGATGAAGCATGTCTTTCACATGTAATTGTGCTCCTGGTACTAACAAAGTCCGCTATACGACAAGTTGCCATGGTAATATGTGCATAGACATAACTTGTACTACTTTCTGTATGAGACCTCAGTTGATCAATTTCACTTTTCATGACCAATAATACGGCTGTAATCATGGATGGATCTAGAAATTTTTCATTGTGAGGGCAAAATTTTGGTCAGTGATGATTTTAGTAGTTCGTATAGCATTTTTAAGATTAACTACGGCAACTTCATTTTTCATGATTCTAGAATTGTTATAAGCTTTAGCAGTTAGTGGGGGCAAATTCAAATGAAACATCCATTATTCACTTTTGCATGTTTTTGGAGATAATTAGAAGGTGCAAAAGTTATTTTTTGGCAAAACTAATTTAGCATAACTTAAACATTGTAAACTGTTATGAAGTTTTTGAAAAGTTGAGTGGAAGCCGGAGCCACCACTACTTTATACTTAGGCTTATTCCTGGCCGTAAATATTGGTTCTATGGAATTTATACATGTTTATGCTCCAATCGTCTTTTTTTATTTATTTATTTATCTTGTTTGTCAGAACAATCTTTTGCTCTATCCTTCGACAACCTACCTACCCAAGAGGGTCCTTAAAGTGATTTATGTCAGGGTAGTTGTAACTTTTGAACATGGTGTAGTGATGCAAAAGACTTACCAGGAAATTATGCAGCTTCAATAAGTTGAGATATTTTTTGCATATGTCGATGCTTTTGCTACATAATCCTTTCTTTTCAATGATTTTTCAATAACGCTGTAATTGTTGCCTTAATTGTTGCAGATTGAGAAGACCAAAGTCGAAGAGAGAAGAAGATTAGAGGAAATGGATATTACAAAGTTGAAGAAAGAGAAGGATGACATCTGTGTTGAAGTTTCAACTCTTAAGCGGGATATTGAGATGGCCAGAAAGACCTATGAAAAGCAACGCTTGCAATTAGAAGCAGAGGCCGGCAAAACTAAACTTGAATTGGAAAAGAAGGTGGAGGAGCTTGAGTGCCTACTCGAGGATTCAAGGAAGAAGGTTGCAGAACTCGAGGAATTTTCTGCAGATAAGTACCAGAGATGGAAGAGAAAAGAACACAAGTACCGAAGTTTTATTGAATTTCAGGTGGATGCTTTGCAGGTCTGTTTGCCACTCTCCTATTGATATTCCGTTACCTTGATTATGCACTCTTTCACAATGATCACATTGGATTGCTAGGACTTGAGAGCGGCATCCAAATTTATGAAAAATGAAGTTTTGAAGACCAGAAGACGACACTCAGAAGAAGTAAACGGCTTGGGTATGGCTGAGCTCATTCTTTCTATGTGTGATTGAATTTTTCTCAAGTCACTTTCTCATTATCTCTTGATTCTGACTGATCAGGAGTGAAATTGAAAGGGTTAGCAGATGCTGCTCAAAATTATCACATGGTCCTTACAGAGAATAGGAAATTGTACAATGAGATTCAAGAATTGAAAGGTACCCGCTCTTTTTTTTGCTTTATTGATTGCTTCCTTTCCTTCGTTTGATAATTGTCATGTTTCATGAATAGGAAATATCAGAGTGTACTGTAGAATCAGACCGTTCCTCCCAGGTCAGAGTATGAAAAACACCACAATTGAATATATTGGTGAAAATGGGGAGCTGGTAGTTGCAAATCCTATGAAGCATGGAAAAGACAGCCACAGGCTATTCAAGTTCAACAAGGTTTTTGGTCCTACTGCAACTCAAGGTTCCGTTTATCTTTCCATAAAGCATCTCTATTCAATTGCTTGCTGTTTGCATGCGCCAATGCTATTTCAGTAAATTTTGACATGGAAAGCAGCACTAACTACACCTTATTTTTTTCAGAGGAGGTTTTCTTGGACACTCAACCATTAATTCGCTCTGTGTTGGATGGATTTAATGTGTGTATATTTGCATATGGTCAAACTGGTTCAGGGAAAACATATACCATGGTACGTCAAAATCTTTATATGCCTTTACAAACTTGCACTGCTTTTTTTTTCCCCCTTAAAAGACATTGTTGTGCTAATGACAGAGTGGGCCTAGTGCAACATCACGGGAGGATTGGGGTGTCAATTTTCGAGCTCTAAATGATCTTTTTCAAATTGCACAAAGCAGAGGAACCACTGTTTTATATGAAGTTGCTGTGCAAATGGTTGAAATATATAACGAGCAAGTTCGTGATCTACTTTCAAGTGATGGATCTCAGAAAAGATATCCTTCCCATATGGTTTCTTTGTTGTTCTTCAATGATGTTTTCATCTAGTGTTCCCTAAATTTCATTAGCTATTGATGATTTCACATTATCACTCCCATATTTATGTTGTCAGTTTATGAGTCATATATCTTGGACAGTATATATATTTTTCTGAAATAAAGACATTTTTTTTTCCTTGACTTGCACACACTTGGGATTTGGAATACTGCCCAACCAAATGGGTTAGCTGTGCCTGATGCAAGCATGCATCCTGTCAAATCAACGTCAGATGTGCTGGAATTGATGAGTATTGGCTTAACTAACCGAGCTGTAGGTGCCACGGCTTTAAATGAAAGAAGCAGCAGATCTCATAGGTTGTCCCTCTTTGTTTTTAGTGCCTCTGTATTTGCTAAAATAGCATTTGAAATCTAATCATGAGGGTCCCTCTGCCTTACTTGATCACATGCAGTGTTTTAACTGTTCATGTCCGAGGAACTGACGTGGAAACTGATGCTATTCTACGTGGTAATCTCCATCTGGTAGATCTTGCTGGAAGTGAAAGAGTGGATCGTTCGGAAGCGACAGGAGATAGGCTTAAAGAGGCTCAACATATCAATAAATCGCTTTCAGCACTTGGAGATGTTATCTTTGCTCTCGCACAAAAAAGTCCCCATGTACCATATAGGAATAGCAAATTGACGCAAGTTCTGCAGAGTTCCTTAGGTACATGTAATATATAATTTTCTGAGTGTTTTGCATTTTAGTTTTATCACCCCTCCATACAGAGTTGCCCATGTGGATATGAGGATTGCAGGAAGATGGATGCATGTCAATGTTTAATGAAGAGGGAACTACAGCATCCTTCAAGATTTTTCTTCCCCATAGCGTATGAAGTTTAATTTGTAGTTCTTGTTAAATGCTTCTTTAATCTTTCCTTCGCTCAGGTGGTCAAGCGAAGACTCTCATGTTTGTCCAACTCAATCCTGATGTTGATTCGTATTCTGAGACTGTAAGTACTCTCAAGTTTGCTGAGAGGGTATCTGGTGTTGAGCTGGGGGCTGCTAGGAGCAACAAAGAGGGGAGAGAAGTCAGGGAACTAATGGAACAGGTATAATCTATTGTTGTTACCAAGTTGATTTTATAGTATGTTCTCTGACCTATGATCTTATCTTTTTACTGTCTATATCAATTCCTCAAGGGTATAACTGCAGGGAATAGTACCTCAGAAAACTCATTTTCATGTTCTCCCAAAAAGAAAAACACAAGGAGAACGTTTCCACAACTACGAAAAACCTGGATTTTGAGTGATGAAACTGTAAGAATGGATGTAATCTTGATGGCATCGCTGCTGTTATTTGCTACTTTCAGCAAGTTGAAAAGCGGTACAATGATCCTTGAATAAGCTGTCGTTGTTATTGCTAGTTTTATGTGCATTTAATTGGATTTGGTATGTCTGAGATGTAATGAATGCTGGTTATGTAGGAAAATTTTGTTTCAGAAAAGTAGGAGACCTTCAGCAAAATGCAAATAACAAAATGTCGAAAATTTTCGATGATGAACTTTGACCGAAAGACGAGTAAGACTACCTGTTTAGATGAAATATTTCACTTCATGCAGGCTACGATGGAGTTTACGTCTTTGCAGATGAGACATCATTGGTATCTGGTTTACCTCGATAATTTAGTTGTTCAAGCGTCTAAAGAGCCTTTTTCTTTTTCAACCAGGAGAAACAAACTGATACTGGATTTTTCTTTCGTGTAAATCTTGCTCTTTTAGTTTGATTGTAGCAGTAGCAGGATCGTCTGAGATTCCATTAAGCTTTCATGTATAGCCTGTATTATTTAAAATCCTCATACACTGATGAAGTGACGGTGTGAGATTTTATGCCAGCAGACTAATGCATGAGGTTTTTTGTTTTGCAGCAATTTTTTCGAGAATATCCTGCGGGTAGGTTTTCTGTATTCTGATTTGATCTCTGATCTTGCAGGTTGGTTTTCTTAAGGAGGTAATTAGCAAGAAGGATGGGGAGATTCAACGATTGCAGTCCCTCAAAGCTGATGTCAGTGCTGACAAGCGTAGTTTGACCTCACTGAGATATGGTTCCTCCTCTCCCAGACGACATTCAATAGGAACTCCTCAACATGCCCGGAAAACGTCAAGCGGAAAACTCTCAGGCCTAAGTGATAAAGCAGCTTCTGATGGGGACAATTGTTCAGAGTATAGTGATAGGCATTCTGAAGCTGGTTCACAGCAGTCAGTGGATGATTTAAACATCACAAGGAATTCTACCAGCCATCTAAACTTGCTGATGGGCCTGTAAATCAGAGTGCTACCGATGATGTGCAGCTCTTGGGATTGGAAGATGCGGATTTAGAGGAGAGGTTGAGTGATATTTCTGATGGTGACCTTTCGATGGGCACGGAAACTGATGGTTCCATTTGCAGTGTTGTTGAGTATACTCTCTTTCCTGAACCTCCGAAACAGCCTGAGAAATCTGTAAACATTGAAAAGTAAGTGATTTTCAGTTAAGGTTTTCACAATCTCTTATTTTAATGGAAGATGGTTTACTCAACGTATGCCTTCCATTTGTGGTTATGATATGACCGCGTTCCCTAAATCAGCAACGGTTAAATACATCTTTAGTTTATGCTGGAATTAGCTGTCTCTTTACAGAGAGAACAAAGGTCCTCGCGGGAAAGTACTAGAAAAGCCAATACTTATTACTGGTGCCAAGTGTTAATGCTGGCAACTTTCTCGTTAAATACTAGGCGTTAATGTTCATGCTTCACATTAAGTTCGGCAGAAGCATGCTGCATTGGCATGTTTTCAGAGCATGTGCTGCTCTAAAAGCAAGTTTATGAGCTGTTTCAGACTCCCATGCATGATATTGTTCCGGATAATGATATCTTATGCCTTTGCTTGACTTGTTGGATTTGTTGAAT
>JAGVVM010018142.1:0-11837 GCA_019149425.1 Psidium friedrichsthalianum
GCAGACAACGACCTGTCATTACTGTGGTGTCGCTAAGGCATTGGAAGAGGTAGACTGTAAGAAGTACTTGCCAGGCTTGAAAAGGTTAAGCAAAAGGACCGGCACCGTGTAGGTATGATACTCTGTGCTTATTGAAACTAATCTTGAATGGTTACTTCACAACTAGCTTATAGGTTCTAAGATTCAGGTGCGACGTCACGGTATTTGTAATTTATTGCAGAATCTGGAATAAGCCTGATACTGGATCAAATGAGACGGTCCTGGAACTTTGTGAATGGAGAATAGGGTCTGGGCTGATAGCTATGGGACTTGTTCATGTACTTTGTGCCTAGTGGACATGTAATGGTATTATTAACTTTTTATATTTATTAAAGAGTTGTACGGAACATATATCTGTAATCAATCGTCAATAAGAAGAATTTTGATTCCTCCTTTATCAGACTATGTGTGTTCCATCTTCATAAATAGAAAAGTTCCGTTAGTTCAGCTTTACTAACCTAACGGTCTTTTCACCATTGACGTGTTTTTGGTAAGCCATTATCCATCAAATAAGCACAATGAATATTAATGCGCCTTGAGAAATGCGAAAGTACCGTTTCAATCCTAAATACCTGTGGCGCCTCCTATTAGGTCTATTAAGAGGAGGGTAGTGATTAAACAAGTGAGTATGATGGTATTTTCAATCTGTGTTAGGGGTTTTGAGACTCATACTCAACGCTGTGAAGCCTGTCTTCAGGAACAATGACCAAATCGTCGTCTTGCATGGGTCAAGGAGAGAGAGCCACTGATTATTGGATGATACATAACGTATTGTATGTGGTGCCTATGAATGAAATTGCCATAGAGACGGGTTTTCTCATACTTCATTACCGGTTACCGATGACTATTCTAGGTACGAGGTATTTATACTTGATGAAGTATAAGTCTGAATCTTTTTAAAAGTTCAAGGAATTCAGAAATGAAGTTGAGAAACAAATAGAGAAAGTATTAGGCTCTTCGATCAATCGAGGAGGAGAATACCTTATGTCACTAATTTCCTGGATTATCTAAAAAGAAAGAATGTGGCATATATCTGGCAATTGGACGCCTCTAGGTATGTCCTAAACATAACAATGGCGTATTAGACAACGAGGAATCGTACTCCTATTGGATATGGTGGCGATCCATGATGAGTTACACCGATCTGCCCAATCATCTCTGGGGATATGCCCTAGAGACGCATGCAGGGTACATGCTGAATAGGAATGCTGTCAAGTTTGTCCCTACACACCATATCGTGTAGCAGATGGTAGAAACCAAGTCTTAATTATCTAGGATTTGGGGATGTCCAGCTTTTGTGAAAAGTAGGCCAGAAATCAGACATTTGAGTCAAGGTATAACGGGTCATCTATAGGATATGTCCGAGAGAAAGTCTGGGTATTACTTCTGATTTCCCTTCGACCAAAGAGTTTGGTCAGCAAACACGGCGCATCTTTTCTGAGAGCAGTTTATACCAAGCAAGGGTGAGGCGCAGGATGAGTGCCTGTAAGAATGAAATGAAGAGGGTTAACACTCCAGGTTTATAGACTCCCATCTCATGATTCCAGTGGGAGCTTTCAGACATCTGACAGGGGGGATAAAGACCACCCGCTCTGATAAGGATTTGAGTAGTTTCATCCTCGTTGATGACACCAATGAGAATTTGGTTGATGAATGCAGTCACTATTTATGGTAACCGACGGCGATCAACAAACTATCCGAGTCATATACAGAGGCTATGTCAGATAGGATTCTACATATGGCTTGATGCCATGCAAAGTTGAAATGGACTCGATGTATTCCTAGACGATGTATGGACTTAGTTGACGGCGCGCGCTGAAAATAATCGTAGCCTAAGGCTGCAAAAATGGATATTAAGATAAAGATCAAATGCAGAGGGTCGAAGTGGAACGTACAAGGCTAGACTGGTGAATAGGGTTATCGCACAAAGAATAAGTATTGACTACTCATGAACTTCTCTCCAGTCGCCATGCTAAAGTCCATTAGGATTTTATTGGCCAATAGCTGCACACTTGGACTATAAGATATTCCAAAATGGACGTTAAAACGACGTTCCTTAATGGATTTCTTGAGAAGATATCTATATGGAACAGCCGCCTGGTTTTGAGACAAAAGGCGAAGATCATAAGGTGTGCAAGCATAAAAGGTCCATTTATGGACTAAAACAAGCCTCGAGGAGCTGGAACATTCGATTCGATGAAGTGATCAAATTATTTGGCTTCATGAAAATCTGGATGAGCCCTATGTGTACAAGAAGCTCAATGGGAGCGCTATTGCGTTCCTAATCCTGTATATGGATGACATATTATTGATTGGTAATGCTATACCAATGCTGTCGTCCATTAAGCTGTTCTTATCGCAGAAATTCTCCATGAAGGACTTAGAAGAGGCCACCTATATTTTGGGGCATCAGGGTCTATAGGGATAGATCCAAATGATTGCTTGGCCTCTCACAGTCCACGTACATAGATAAAGTGTTGAAAATGTTTAACATGGAGTATTCCAAGAGAGGGTTGTAACCCTTTAGACATGGAATACGTCTTTCTAAGGAGCAGTGTCCCAAGACCCTGAAGAGAGACAGAAAATGGCGAAGATACCATATGTGTAACATCCTGAAATTCGACCCACTCTTGGAATTTGTAATAGAATAGATATACTTCATTGATGCACTGTAGTTAAATCTCACTCGGAACTGATCATTTGGAGATGACTAACTTAAAGAGGAATGGCTAGCTAGGAATTTAAGTACGTTGACCTAATTTCAAGTCGATACGCATAGCTCCTAAAAGAGCGCCCGTTAGTCTGAGTATTTACTAGAGTCGCTATCATATGAATGTGGCCACAAATCAGATTTCGAGCTTGGATAATCGAGTTTTCAGGAATATCGCAATTGAAATTGGATATCACCCTGAAATGCTCGGAAAATTAGCCGATTGATTTCGGAGTGCCGAGAAGAAAGGCAAAATATTGAAAGTGACCGTTTTTACCCCCGGTTTTACCTAGACTGTATGGCTAGAGAGTGTTAGTAATTTTAGCGAGGCTAGAAAATTTGTTCGGTGGCATTCCAAGTTATTTTCCGATCGCGATTGAGCCAAAATCAGCACGCGATTGAGCCCTACCGGTCCTGAAATTTCACGAATTTCGAGAAATGTCTCGTCGGTCATCTTTGTGACCAATTTGACCAGCTTTGACTGAAAATAATTGTAGCCCAAGTTTTATCAGTCCAAATTTTACTGATAGTCCAAAATTAGTCAATTCGTTCATCTTTATGTCGCTTTCGGTGAATAGTTATCGGCAATAATTATCCCTAGGATATTTATTGGTCAAACCACTCTCTCTCCTCCATTATTTTCAGCAGATTCTCTCTCCTCTCTCTCTCCTCTCTCTCTCTCTAATTTTTGGATCTGTCTCTCTCGCGGCCTAGTTTTCTGCTGTCAACTTCAATCGGCCGTCGACGGAAATTCCACCGTTTTTATCGTCACGATTTTTCGGGTATGTCGTAGTTCAATGTCTTGTGGTTCTTTCCAACTTGAATCACTTCGATCCGAGGTCGTTTGGCCTTTTCAAATCTGCTTTGACATTTCGGTCGACGAACTAGTCTTTTGATACCCCGAATTTCATATAGGGCTAATATTGAAATATGTTGACCCCAGTGACCCCTAAGCTCATTTCATGTGAAAATATTGATTTTCAGTTCGTGAACTGTCCCCGTTCGGCCCTTGAACAGCCCCGGTTTGGACGAAATCCACCGGAATTCGTCGTTCTGTTTCGGTCGCCGATGTGCGTCGCCGTTTCCACCGCTTTCTCAGCTCTGTTTCAGCCTCGATTAGGTAAGTTAAACTTCTATTTCTCGATTGGAATATTGTACATGCCATGGACTAGCCCTAGGGCCCGATTCGAGGTAAATTGGTGTAGGAAAAATTGCCGGAATTGGTGTATTTGCGTAAATTAAATTTTGTGGGGCTGTGAATATTCTGTGGATTGGTGAAATGTTGCTGTCCATGTTCGAATGAGACTGATTGAGGTGATGGATGTGGTCCCGCAAGGTTCGGGTATCGAAAAATGGATTTTCGGGAAATTTAGAGCGAAAAACGGGCCAAATAGTGTTTTGAAATTACTGTTCACACGACCCACGAACACTGTTCATGTGCTGTCCAATTTAATTTTGGTTTGAAAATGACATGTTTTGTGGGTCCCGTGTGGACCGAGTACCGAAAAATGGATTTTTGGAGCATTTTATGCAAAATGGGCCCGAGCAATATTTATATTACTATTTCAAATATTTGGGCCCATTTTCATATTAAAAATAATATTTGAGAATTTTGATTCTGTGGTTTGAGTGCCTAGATGAGGCGTGGAGTTGGGTCTGAGGGTTTTGTGTGTATTCTGAGAAGGGATTTAGAAGTTAGATTGCTGAGATGTGTTCTCACGGGTGATTATCCTTATTTTTTAGACCTAGGATATAAGCATGGCATGAATACCAAAAGATTGATATCCAGATGGCGGAGTACCCAGTTGGCAAGACAATTTATGGCGAATCGGTGTTGCTGATGAATGTGGTTGCCCTAGGTTATTGTTGTTGTTAATGTTTGTAAAGGTGACATTCAAGTGCAATCTGGAGCTAAGATTATGTAATATATGAGGTGTTATGGTTGGCTAGTCCTTGCTCATTCATTGTCAGGGGTAAGGTATCGTTTCCGCTAGCGCAAAATTCGGATATTAAGGTTTTTAAGGTCGGCGACAGTCTTTGGGATGTCGCATGTATCGATCGTCGTTGCGCAGATGTCGCACTCATGGAGGTTCGGGGCGTGACAACCCCCTGTTTTGGTATCAGAGCGGGTCAGTGGAGTGATAAGGAGTAACGATTTAGAGCAAGGATAGCTCGACCAGAAGTGTATTCGAGGTTTGGAGCGATAAGGGTGTTGATCTATGGGATAGTCAAGTAGATCGACCCTAGGTTGTCACACCCCGAACCTTCACGAGCGCGTGACATCTGCACAATGACGGTCGATATATGCGACATCCCAGGACTGTCGCCGACCTAGAAACCTTAATGTCCATATTAATGCTAGCGGAAGCGATACCTTACCCCTGACAATGAATGAGCAAGGACTAGCCAACCATAACACCTCATATATTACACATTCTTAGCTCCATATTATACATGAATCTTAGTTTTACAAATATTAACAACAACAACTAATCTAGGAACGACGACACATTCTTCAGCAACCACCGATTCGCCATAAATTGTCCTTGCCAACTGGGTACTTCGCCACTTGGATATCAAATCTTGTGGTATCCCTGTCATGCTTATGTTCGAGGGTCTGAAAAATAAGAGTGATCACCTATGAAAACAAATCTCAGCAAGCTAACCTCTAATTCCCTTCTCAGAATACCACACAAATCCTCAGACCCAACTCCATGCCACAAAATCAAAATTCTCAAATATTATTTTGAATACGAACACCGGGCCCCAAATATTTGAAATATTAATATGAATATTGCTCGGGCCCTATTTTGCATAAAATGCTCCAAAAACCCATTTTTCGGTAGTGGGTCCACACGGGACCCCACAAAACTTATCATTTTCAAACCAAAATTAAATTGGAAAGTACGTGAACAGTGTTCGTGGGTCGTGAACAGTAATTTTAGAACACTATTTGGCCCGTTTTTCGCATAAATGGCCCAAAAATGCATTTTTCAATACCCGAACCTCGCGGGACCCTCATCACCACCTCAAACAGCCTTATTAAACATGGACAGCAACCTTTTTACCAACCCACAGCATATTCACAGCCCCACAGAATATAATTTTGCGCAAATACGCCAATTTTCGACAATTTTTCCTAAACCGATTTTACCTCAATCGGGCCCTAGAGCTAGTCCATGGCTTGTATAATATTCCAATCGAGAAATAGAGGTATAACTTACCTAATCGAGGCTGAAACGGAGCTGAGAAAGCGTGGAAACGACGGCGACCGAAACAGAACGACGGATTCCGATGGATTTCATCCAAATCGGGCTGATCAAGGGCCGAACAGGATGGTTCACGAACTGAAAATCAATATTTTCACATGAAATGAGCTCTAGGGGTCGCTGGGTCAACATATTTCAATATGAGCCTTATATGAAATTCGGGTATCAAAAGACTAGTTCGTCGACCGAAATGTCAAAGCAGATTTGAAAGGCCAAACGACCTCGGATCGAAGTGATTCAAGTTGGAAAAGAACTACAAGACATTGAACTACGACATACCCGAAAATCGTGACGATCCAACTGTGGAATTTCCGTCGACGGCCGATTGAATTCGGCAGCAGAAAATCTGGAATTCAGCCTGTGCAGGGTCCGGTTTTTGGCTCTGTTTGAGGCTGTTCCAGGGCTCATCTTGAGCTGATTTTTGGTGGAGAACTTCTAGAGAGATAGGTGAAGGTTAGGTTAAAAGGGCGTCTCAAACTGACGACGTTTTGGGCAGCGAACGGCGGCACAACGAGTGGCGGTTTTTCGGCGGCCAAAAACCAAGAGAGAAAATCAGAGAGAGGGAGGGCCACGAAATTTTCTGGGCATAGAGAGAGTGATCTGCTAATAATTGAAGAGAGAGAGAGAGAGAGAGAAATATCTTCAATTATTGGTGGGCACTATTCATCGGTTGACCGGCACTATTCATCAGTTGACCGGTCAAAAGGTTTGACCGACGGCGACCGATGGTCGATTGATGCGATTGATGTGATTGACAATGATTGATGAGACATTTCTCGAAATTCGTGAAATTTTAGGACCGGTAGAGGCTCAATCGGTGCTGATTTGGCTCAATCGCAATCGGAAAATAATTCGAAATACTCTCTAGCCATATAATCTAGGTCAAGCCGGGGGAAAACGGTCACTTTCAATATTTTTCCTTTCTTCTCGGCACTCCGAAACCAATCGCTAATTTTCGAGCCTTTCAAGACAATGTCCAATTTCAATTGCGATATTCCTGAAAACTTGATTATCCAAGCTCGGAATCTAATTTGTGGCCACATTTATATGATAGCGACTCTAGTAAATACTCAGACTAACAGGCGGCTTTTAGGAGCTACGCGTATCGACCTGAAATTAGGTCCACGTACTTAAATTCCTAGCTAGCCATTCCCCTTTGGTTAGTCATCTCGAAATGATCAGTTTCGAGTGAGATTTAACTACAGTGCATCAATGAAATATATCCATTCTATTACAAATTCCGAGAGTGGGTCGAATTTCGGGATGTCACATAGGTGTTTTGCTAGCTTTGAGCAAGTCTTGTTTGTCGCATGAGTATGCCTATGAGTGCTAGGCTTGAATCGTTTAATGCTGAGTGATTTGCAGTGATTCTACTAAGTTATAGTGCAACTGGACTTGAGATGAGAACCTAAGCCCGATTGTTATGTACTAGTAATAGTTGCCTTGTGGCCACTTGTTGGATGAGAACTTTATCGATCAATGTATAGGATTAATGATCTTTGTGCTTGATGAGGCAGTATAGTGATCGATAATGTTAAGCCTAAGATAGGGCTTGATGTGAAGTGAATAGTATGTGAGAAACAGTGAGGACAATCATGCATTGCATGTGTTGATTGCATCAAAATTTGAAGTTTGAGAAACGTACATACATAGTTCATGACATTGTTTTGTTGAACTTGATAAACCGTTCGTTTGGTATGGGACAAGCTGTACGGGATGCCTAAAAACCGTAATGAGACATGGTATGGGACGTGTTGAACGGGATCTTCTTAGTAGGTGCCTGACTTGGGGACGAACCAGGCGAAAGCTGGTGGGCCTTGTAACGACCCGGTCTGACGAGGACGGGGAGTGATCGTCGAAGCTAGAGAGAGCTCGGACAAGGTACGGCTCCTGGCAAGCTTCTAAGATGGCGACGGGGCAGGAATGAACCAAGTCACGCATTGAAAGTAGGTCTAGGCGTTGTGCGAAGTCTGACTTATTTTGAAGATCATTGCATTAAAGTTGATTTTCGGAAAAAAAATATTTAAAAAAATGCATAGCATTGCACATTAGAACTTTGGAATGGGATGAAAGTCAAGTGGATTGAAATCCTTGATTGAGAGATGCCTGAATGCATTGTGAATTTTGGTGAAGTCGAGCATCCTTGTTTGTGTACCTCCGTCGTGATCGAGAGGAACCGCCTATTTGTATGATCAGGGAGGGTTTATGATGAGACCCAGCACACGAGTGAGTCGCGAGTATCCGTTCGCGTCGTGGTGGGGGTTATGAATTAATGTAAAATGTGTTGAAGGACAGTAACTAACAGAATCTGGCATGACATTGATTCTTGCCATCGAGAATTGGCAACATGAGATATGTACAATATGATGATACAGGATGATCTGCTGTGAATGTATACTAGAACTAGACGTGGTAGTCCGTGAGTGATGTCATGTTGGATTGACAAGTAGAGAAGCGAACTTGAGACGTTCATGGACGTGATCATGAGCGAGGGGCCTAGTACTATCGCCAAATAGATTTGTGATCAGTGAGGTTGGGTGATGACCCTTGAGAATGGTTAAGATTGCAAGATGTAGCAATAAAAGAGGACAAGTGATCAGAGGTGCGCAACGAAAAGTGTAATAGGCCACATTGTTTGAGTTATAATAATGACTGTAAAGGGTTTTCCATTTATAAGGAGGAAGTAAAGATCTAAGTTTCGAGGACGAAACTTCTTAAGGAGGGGAGATTTGTTACATCCTAAATTCGACCCACCATCAGAATTTGTAATAGAATGGATATACTTTCATTGATGCACTGTAGTTAATCTCAACTCTGAACTAATAGCATTTCGAGATGACTAACCAAGAGGGAATGGCTAGCTAGATCTAAGTCGTGGCCTAATTTCATGGGGGGGGAGTTGATATGATGCATAGCTTCCTAAAAGCCGCCCGTCAGTCTGAGTATTTACTAAGTCGCTATCATATGAATGTGGCCACAATCAATTTCGACTTGGATAATCAGTTTTCAGGAATCCTCTAAATTGAAAATTGGACTCGCCTTGAAAGTCATCGACAATTAGCCGATTGGTTGTTTCGGAGTGCTCGGAGAAGAAAGGCAAAATATTGAAGGTGACCGTTTTAACCCCCGCTGACCTAGACTGTATTGGGCTAGAGAGTGTTAGTTAATTTTAGCGAGCTAGAATTTGTTCGGTGGTATTCCAAGTTATTTTCCGATCGCGACTAAGCCAAATCAAAACAGATTCGAGCCCCACCGGGTCCTTAAATTTCACGAATTTCGAGAAATGTCTCGTCGGTCATCTTTTGAGCAATTTGAACCGCTTGTGACTGAAATATTGTAGCCCAAGTTTTATCAGTCCAAATTTTACTAATAGTCCAAAAATCATCAATTCGTTCGCTTTATGTTGCTTTCGGTGATAGTCCCATCGGTAATAATTATCCATAGGATATTTTTGGTCAAAACCACTCTCTCTGCTACCATTATTTCCAGCATATTCTCTCTCCTCTCTCTCGTCCTCTCTCTCTCTCTGGCATCTCTCTCTCTTCGTCTCTAAATGCGATCTCTCCTCTCGTGGCCTAGTTTTCTGCTGTCACTTCAATCGGGCCGTGCCGACGGAAAATCGACTGTTTGGATCATTCCGATTTTTTGGGTATGTCTTAGCTCATGTCTTGTGGTTCTTTTTCCACTTGAATCCACGTAGATCGATCCGATGCCATTTGACTTCCAAATCTGCTTCGACCGTTTCGATCGAGGAAAAAAAAAAACCTAGTCTTTTGTTACCACCTGAATTTCATATAGGGCTCATAATTGATATATTTTGAGCTCCCAACGACCGCCTAGAGCTCATTTTCATGGTGAAAATAATTGATTTTCAGTTCGTGAACCGTCCCGTTCGGACCTTGATCAGCCTCAGTTGAACGAAATCCACCGTAATCCTCGTTCTGTTTTCGTCACAGCCGTGCGCCGCCGTTATCCACCGCTTCTCGAGCTCCTGTTTTAGCCTCGATTAGGTAAGTTAAATGTCTTTTCTCGAGTGGAATATTGTACATGCCATTGACCTAGCTCTATGGCCCGATTGAGGGTAAATCGTTTAGGAAAATTGCTTAGATTTTGGCGTATTTGCGCAAATTAATTCTGTGGGGGTGTTAATATTCTGTGGATTTGTGAAATGTTGGCTTCATGTTGAATGAGACTGTTTGAGGTGTCGATGTGGGTCCCCCGAGTTTCGGGTAACCTGGAAAAGGATTTGCGGGAAATTTAGAGGCGAAATGGGCCAAATAGTGTTCTGAAATTACTGTTCACGACCCCATGAACACTGTTAACGTGCTGTCCATTTAATTTGGTTTGAAAATGACATGTTTTGTGGGTCCCGTGTGGACGAGTACCGAAAAAAATGGGTTTTTTGGAGCATTTATGCAAAATAGGGCCCGAGAATATTTCTATTACTACTTCAAATATTGGGGCCGTGTTCGTATTCACAATAATATTTGAGAATTTTGATTCTGTGGTTTGATGCCGAATGACGCTGTGGAGTTGAGGTCTTAGGGTTTGTGCTGGTATTCTGAAAAGGGATTTAGAGGTAGCTTGCTGAGATGGTGTTCTCACGGGGAATTACTTTATTTTTCAAACCCTAGGATATAAGCATGGTAATAATACCAAAAGATTTGATATCCAGGTGGCGGAAGTACCCAGTTGGCAAGAACAATTTATGGCGAATCGGTGGTTGCTGATGAATGTGGTCACCTAGGTTATTTGTGGTTGTTAATGTTGTAAAGGTGACATTTCAAGGTAATATGGAGCTAAGATATGTAATATATGAGGTGTTATGGTTGGCTAGTCCTTGATCATCATTTGTAGGGGTAAGGTATCGCTTCTGCTAGCGCAAAATTTGGATATTAAGGTTTTCAAGGTCGGCGACAGTCCTGGGATGTCGCATGTATCGGCCCGTCGTTACGCAGATGTCGCGGCGGCTCGTGGAGGTTCGGGGGCGTGACAATATGTTTAGCCATTGGTAGCATAATGTATGCTATGCTAAGTATGAGACCTAATATTGCTTATGCTTTGAGCACAATTACAAGCAGGTATCAGTCGGATCTGGTGAAGAACACGGATCGCAATCAGAGACCATCCTTAAATACTTGAAAAGGACTAAGGATTTGTTTTTGATATATGGAGAAGGGACTTTTAAAAATGAGGCATATACGGACTCTGATTTTCAAATCAGATCCTGATGACTTTAAGTAACCGTTGGGTGGATTCATAATGAGATGGTTGAGCAGTTAGCTGAAAAAGTTCCAAGCAAAGAAAACCGATGCTTCCACCACTACGACAGAGTATGTGGCAACTTCAGAAGCTTTGCAAAGGGACAGCGCCTGGATGAAGAAGTTCATAGCAGAGCCTCTGAGTAGTCCTGTGATCGAGGAGCGACCCATTATTTGTTGAATAAACAGTGTGGAGCGATCACTCAAGCAAAGGAACTAAGGTATTTACCAGAAGTCAAGACATCGAAAGCGCTTCCATCCCATTTGAGAAAAAAGGGGGGGGGGACTTAGTCGGAGAGGCGACATACCGTGCAGAAAATTGCTTCCGCCAGAAAATATAGTGGATACTCACTAAGGCGTATACCCAGGCTGTATATGAGAAACACATTAGGTTAAAAGAGTTAAGATATAGGTTATGGTTGGCTTTAGTGGCAAGCGGAGGTTGCTGGAGTATGCCCAAAGCAACCAGTGATAGGTCACATGTATGCATAAATATTGTACCATGATATGTTAATTAAGGCAAGAAGCATCATGTTTTATTCATCGTTGTCACTTTAT
>JAGVVM010018144.1:0-2500 GCA_019149425.1 Psidium friedrichsthalianum
CCGGGATCACCATTGATATCGACCCATCTGAGATCTCCAAATGTTCGGGAGTTCCTCTATTCAATCCTTTTCCTTCTTCTTGTTGCTACATATATCGTTCGTACCCATCTTCTCTTTGTTTCCCGAGCCTATAGTGAGTTACAGACAGAGTTCGAAAAGGTCAAATCTTGGATGATTCCATCATACATGATGGAGTTGCGAAAACTTCTGGATAGGTACCCTACATCTGAACTGAATTCTTTCTGGTTAAAGAATCTCTTTCTAGTTGCTCTGGAAAAATTAGGAGATTCTCTAGAAGAAATACGGGGTTCTGCTTCTGGCGGCAACATGCTATGGGGTGGTGGTCCCGCTTATGGGGTCAAATCAATACGTTCTAAGAAGAAATATTTGAATATCAATCTCATCGATCTCATAAGTATCATACCAAATCCCATCCATCGAATCACTTTTTCGAAAAAGACGAGACATCTAAGTTATACAAGTAAAGAGATCTATTCATTGATAAGAAAAAGAAAAAATGTGAACGGTGATTGGATTGATGATAAAATCGAATCCTGGGTCGCGAACAGTGATTCGATTGATGATAAAGAAAGAGAATTCTTGGTTCAGTTTTCCACCTTAACGACAGAAAAAAGGATTGATCAAATTCTATTGAGTTTGACTCATAGTGATCATTTATCAAAGAATGACTCTGGTTATCAAATGATTGAACAACCGGAGCAATTTACTTACGATACTTAGTTGACATTCATAAAAAGTATCTAATGAATTATGAGTTCAATACATTCTGTTTAGCAGAAAGACGGATATTCCTTGCTCATTATCAGACAATCACTTATTCACAAACCTCGTGTGGGGCTAATAGTTTTCATTGCACATCTCATGGAAAACCCTTTTCGCTCCGCTTATCCCTATCCCCCTCTAGGGGTATTTTAGTGATAGGTTCTATAGGAACTGGACGATCCTATTTGGTCAAATACCTAGCGACAAACTCCTATGTTCCTTTCATTACAGTATTTCTGAACAAGTTCCTGGATAACAAGCCTAAAGGTTTTCTTATTGATGATATCGATATTGAGGATAGTGACGATATTGAGGATAGTGACGATATTGAGGATAGTGACGATATTGAGGATAGTGACGATATTGATCGTGACCTTGATACGGAGCTGGAGCTTCTAACTAGGATGAATGCGCTAACTATGGATATGATGCCGGAAATAGACCGATTTTATATTACCCTTCAATTCGAATTAGCAAAAGCAATGTCTCCTTGCATAATATGGATTCCAAACATTCATGATCTGGATGTGAATGAGTCGAATTACTTATCCCTCGGTCTATTAGTGAACTATCTCTCCAGGGATTGTGAAAGATGTTCCACTCAAAATATTCTTGTTATTGCTTCGACTCATATTCCCCAAAAAGTGGATCCCGCTCTAATAGCTCCGAATAAATTAAATACATGCATTAAGATACGAAGGCTTCTTATTCCACAACAACGAAAGCACTTTTTCACCCTTTCATATACTAGGGGATTTCACTTGGAAAAGAAAATGTTCCATACTAATGGATTCGGGTCCATAACCATGGGTTCCAATGTACGAGATCTTGTAGCACTTACCAATGAGGCCCTATCGATTAGTATTACACAGAAGAAATCAATTCTAGACACTAATACAATTAGATCTGCTCTTCATAGACAAACTTGGGATTTGCGATCCCAGGTAAGATCGGTTCAGGATCATGGGATCCTTTTCTATCAGATAGGAAGGGCTGTTGCACAAAATGTACTTCTAAGTAATTGCCCCATAGATCCTATATCTATCTATATGAAGAAGAAATCATGTAACGAAGGGGATTCTTATTTGTACAAATGGTACTTCGAACTTGGAACGAGCATGAAGAAATTAACGATACTTCTTTATCTTTTGAGTTGTTCTGCCGGATCGATCGCTCAAGACCTTTGGTCTCTACCCGGACCCGATGAAAAAAATGAGATCACTTCTTATGGACTCGTTGAGAATGATTCTGATCTAGTTCATGGCCTATTAGAAGTAGAAGGCGCTCTGGTGGGATCCTCGCGGACAGAAAAAGATTACAGTCAGTTTGATAATGATCGAGTGACATTGCTTCTTCGGCCCAAACCAAGGAATCCCTTAGATATGATGCAAAATGGATCTTGTTCTATCGTTGATCAGAGATTTCTCTATGAAAAATACGAATCGGAGTTTGAAGAAGGGGAAGGAGAAGGAGTCCTCGACCCGCAACAGATAGAGGAGGACTTATTCAATCACATAGTTTGGGCTCCTAGAATATGGCGCCCTTGGGGCTTTCTATTTGATTGTATCGAAAGGCCCAATTCATTGGGATTTCCCTATTGGGCCAGGTCATTTCGGGGCAAGCGGATTATTTATGATGAAAAGGAGGAGCTTCAAGAGAATGATTCGGAGTTCTTGCAGAGTGGAACCATGCAGTACCAGACACGAGATAGATCTTC
>JAGVVM010018146.1:0-22841 GCA_019149425.1 Psidium friedrichsthalianum
GGGGGAATTGCACATCGCTTGCTGCAAGCTGTCCTCAGAAATCTCACAAGTTTCATCACAAGCTAGCGAGATTGGTTGGTCACAATGTGAGCTACAGCCATCTGAAGAAGTTAAGCCTGAGCTCAGCTGGTCTTCTCATGATGCGAATACCCATTTGACGGCCTCCATCCCAGTGCTTGTAGCTACTTGTGCTTCAGATGTAACGTCTGCAAACTTGGTCATTAATTTGTTCGAGTATTGCATCTGCCCCCTTTTCTCTTTGCCTCCTTTGCAGCAGGTGTTGTCGGAGCCAAATGTGAAGCCATGCCTTTGGGGATATCGCGACACCATCTGTACTTTCCACGCAAGAATGAGTTTCGCTGCAGCTCAAGCTGCAGCTCGCAAAGTGCTTGAGCCATGCTCAAAGTCCTCGACCACCTAATCAGAAGCTGATCAGTCACCCTAACGAGTTTACTCGAAATGTGAATGAGTGGGATTTGTGCAGCCTGATCTGTCAAAGCCTGAGTAAGGCATCAAGCTGTATAGACATTAAAAAAGTACTTTTTTCATCCATCACAGGTTGGACCCGCTAATGCAGAGTTTGAACTAATCATATCCATTCCTTTTCTTTTCTTGTTTTTTTTTTTGGGAAGGAAAAACGAAAATAAGGAGTGCAACACGAGGACTTCCCACCCATCCTAGTACTACTCTCGCCCAAGCACGCTTAACTTCGGGAGTTCTAATGAGATCCGTTGTATTAGTGCTGATATGAATCGCACCCTTTCTTTTCTCGTTTCTCTCTTCAAACCGAAAGCCCGACATTTAAAATCTTTTTGATTAGTCCCTGGTTCATATTGTTTGCGAATAGTTCCGGGGATCATATATGGATTTTGAAGAGGCAGCAATAGAGGTTGGAGTGAAGATGGCCACTCCATAAAAACGGGAACAGTACAGATTTCTCAGTAAAGAGAACCTCAAAGAGCTAATACTGGTAAGGTGTGACGGCGAGGAGGAGGAGAAGAAGACAAACTGGCAGTTACAGAGGAGGATGCACTTGACCATGTCCTCAAAACAGAGTGGGAGACCTGAACACTCTCCCCCCGAACTCCCTCACGCAGCCGGGCGCTTCCCTCAGCGCTCCGCACATCTTCTCGAACTCCCTCGCCTTCCTCTCGTCCTCATCCGACAGCCGCAGCATCCGCCTCACCTGCGTCTGTTCATAGACAAAGAAGAGCACACGATCAGTCCTCGAAAGGAAGGCGTTTTGGGAGGGACAGAGCGAAATGATGGACCAGAGGGGAGTGATGCTGCGAGGAGAGAGGTCGGAGACGCCGTGGACGAGGAGGCGGAGGGAGGCGGAGCGAGGAGGGTGGGAAATGCGGACCATGACGGGGACATCATCGTCGGGGAGACGGAGGGGGCGCGAGAGGGAGACAGAGAGTGGGTCCCAACGGTTGGGGCACATCATGAACAGCCCGTGGCTGCACACCGCCTTCTCCAGCCGGAATGTCTTCGCCGCCGCCCCTAGCCCCACCTCCACCTCCATCGCTCCCACTTCCACTTCCACTTCCCACGTTCTCAGAGCTCTCTCTCAAAGGCTTCGGAGCTGACCCAATAAATGTGACCAGGAACTGCCGAAACATATTTGAGTAGATAAGAGTCAGGCCCATTACACACCGGCACTCTAGGACAACCCATGGAGACAACAGAACAATGATTGAAAGACTCACTCCTTCGCTCGAACACGACGATAAAGAAGGAAAATTCGGCGGTCTTGGTCATCGGCCGTGTTTGGACAAATCTTCTCTGGACTGGTATCACGTCCGGCCCAGTGAATGGGCTTTTTTTCCCGTCCAAACTCGTTTAAGCCCGCCTCCCCCGACCGGATCTAATTAGACGGAGGGTGAAAGAGCGAAATTTGCTGGCGAAGCATTGATTTTGGCGGATTCCTTTGTTTGCATTTTGCTTTTCGAATCCGCCCGGTAGTTCAAATCGAGCGAATTTTTCTGGGTGATTCAGGAGGGAGCAGAACGACGCCCTGTGATGGCAAGCAGGTTACAGCAGCTTCCGGGGGACGATTCCGTGCTTCTACGCCTCTCACATTCCACCTCAAGACCTTCTCTTCCGAAATCAGTCTCTCACTTCAGGTGACAGCTCCTTTTTTGTTTGGTAATGGCAGGAAGTTTTAGCTTCGGGTCTGATTCGCTGTTAGGCTACAGTTCAATCTTGATGTTTTCTTTTATGGAGCAACGCTGATGATCTGATGAAGCTGGTTGTTTGTTCTTTATTTCACTGTTGATGGCCAGCACCACGGTGGAGTCTGTGAAGGAGAAGCTTTGGAAGAAATGCGGTACGTCTGTGGAATCGATTGCGCCTCGAGCTCTATGATGACACTGGCTCCAAAGTTTCCAACTTGGATGATAACTGCCGGCCACTTGGTTTTTACTCTCCGCTTGATGGGTCAGTTCCGCATTCTCTGTGCGTGTTGTAATGCTTGAGATTTTTTGGAGTCCCTGTTTAATTGCCCCGCTTGTATCCAATCACAGCATTATTTATCCTGCAATTGCATTCCTGTTGAAAGATTTTTTTGGCTTCTTAGAATAGAGAGGGATGACATGTTGAAATACAGCAGTCGACCCGGAACCCTTTCCTCACTATGTTTGGATGGGCTGAGCTGGAAAGAAAGAAAAGATTCACTCAATCACTGGGGAAAGGAAATGAAGAGAAGAGAAGAATGGATTAACTAATGTGTCAACTTCCGTAGGGGTGATTAGGACAGAAGAAAATGGAAGGAATCCATTCAGATCATCCTTTTTCGGAGGGATTGGGAACCTTCTAATAGTGAACTTTGAAGTGGTTCGGAGGGATTCAGGGAGAAATACTTATTCCTTTATTTTCTGTGCGAAAATGAACTAGACAGGATTATCTGTAATTGACCCATTGAAATGTCTTCTCCTCTAGTGGTTTAGGGAAAACTTCCCAAATATAAGGGGTGCCTATGAAATATTTCATGAAAGTCTAGATCAATTATCTGACTTATTTTATCCTTTATTTTGCAAACTGTTGCACTTCATGGTTGTGCACTGTGTAAGATGTTGGATGAGATCTTCGTGCGAATTATTAGCTGTTATTTTAATATTTGGTCTTTCTTGACTAGCTAAATGCTTTGTCAAGGCTGATATTTAAGTGAATGCATCACTTCCTCCTTGGTTAAGACTTCCGGGGTACACTTAATAAGGACTGTACTTCTTTCTGCCTATTTGTCAGAGCTTAAAGGAAATAGGAATGGCCTGTCAGGTTATTTACCTATCTATTGCTTAATAGATAAATCATAAACTGATGAGTTCCTGCCAAAAATTTAATCATCATGCCCTTTCTAGGCTGTCATACGCTTTACTATGCAGACGTTTGGTTACATGTCGTGAAATGGCGATAGTAGCAGATAATTCGTGCTAAAAAGAATTTGTGTTATGAATAAAATTGGTCTCCTAGTTGTTTGTTCAGCAAATTATTTGCAACCATGAAAAGAGCGGTATAGACTTACTTTTCCACCACTCTTTATATGGTTCAGTGGATTATATTTTCGCCAAGGGAGAAAGATGCATTTGTTGGTTGTGACTTGTGATTTTTTAATCTGTTTGGGCATTTTCAGGAATGTTGTGTTTTCTCCTAAAATATCATCTACGAACTGCTATTTTGGTTGTGAAATTCTTTTTACTTTGCACTCTTTCTTGTTTGTTTATGATTGATCTATGATTTGGCTAATTTTTTCTTGAAAGGTACCGTTGCATATTATAGATGCTGATCCATCATCTGTAACCTCTGGTGGCTGGTTAGAAGATACTTCATTGGTGGAAAAATATCAAATTTCAGATGAAGCTTATGATAAACGCGATGGTGTGTTTTTAGCATGAAGTTTACCTATCCGTTTGTTGAAGTATATTTACCACAAAGATTATTTAGTCATTTAGCATTCACTTTAATGGTACCATACTTTTAATCATGGAAAAAAACTTGTAACCACATTTATTTACCAAAGTTATGAGAACAAGTTGTGCAACTCCATATGAAGAGATGTACTTGTTTTGGAATTGTCTGAGCTTTCACTGCCAAATAAAATTGGTTATTTCTCACGGCCTATACTGTTTTTTGCCAGATAAAATGGATTTTAAGGTTAATAGTGGAATATAATGAAGTTGATCATGACTGATGTTGGAGGATTTAATCATAGTGTTGCTTGGTAGGGGGAGAGTAATATCCTACGGTGCATGCCTTATTGTGGCGCATTTATATTTTTCTAATTTTATTGCTTTGTCTTGTCTTTGAATGGCTTTGAAGATCTATTTCTTCTTTTCCAGGAACTTTCAGAAAATTTAAGGAAAAGGTCTCATCCCAAAATCCATCAGCTTTGAGCCGAAGGTAATGTCTTGAGTTTGACTAGCTGAAGGTACTAGGTATTACTACCGTTAAATTCATATGGCTCCAAAGTTGGGTTTCGGCGGAACTTTCCGTCCCGTCTCTTATGTACTTTGTATGCCAGTCATGGAAGGTGTTTTTTTTCCCCCCCGTTCCCAATCATGCCTGTCCGATCAATGATCCAATGTCCGTATTCAACAATATCTCTGGATGAGGCATTTGAAATTGTCTACTATTGTTTATCTGCAGATAACAGACAACTACATGGAAGATCTCTGTGCGATGTCAGGTCAGTAATTTGGTTACTTTTCCTTTTGTGATCAACTATCTCTCACTATTGATATATCTTAGAATAATCTGGCTACAAGTAGGGGGAGCATTCTGGGTTAGAATGGAGGTGTGAGAGTGAATAAAAATAAAATACACAGCAGCTACCACTCTGAGTGCTCTGACACTAGTACATTTGAGAATGATTCTTAGCAAATATTACTCTCTGAAGAGATCAATGAATTTTGGTTCCTTTGTGAAGGATTGCTTCATTATACGAGTTTTGCATTGTTAGTTATTATCTGCTTTGGTTGTGGTAATTCAATATCTAAGAGAACTAAAACTACAGAAGTTTTTGGCAGTCTTAACTGTTTGCCCACAGTTGCTAACGGCTTATCTTTGTGTGAGTCTGCTTGAAGCGGAATTGATTTAATCTGATTGATTGCTGTGGAGTTTTTTGAGTGTAAATATGTATTTGGCCTGTTACTTGAAAGAGGAAATGTAGTACATAATCCGTGCTGAAGTTGTCCTATCAGAGGCACAAAGACATTTCTTGTTTTGTTCTATTTCTCTTTCTTGTACTGTTTCTTGCTATCCTTTTGTCAAATTTTGTGCTGTTTCTGTGCCTTGCTAGCAGGATGGACATAATTTGTGGTTTCTGTCTTCTTTGATTGTTAAGGTGGGAGATAGGTGTGAAATTGAGCCAGGGGCTAAAAGAGGAGTAGTAAAATTTGTGGCAAAGCAGAATCTCTGCACCTGGTTTCTGGGTTGGAGTTCAATATGATGAACCATTGGGAAAGCATGATGGCATGTTTGTCCCTCTTCACAATCTTTCTTTCAGCATTTACTTCAGTTTGCTATATATACTTGTCACTGTCAAGGACCCACTGTCAGCTTGTATCTCTAGATTAATTTTAGCGTTGATTGGTGCAAAGAAAGAGTTATTATAGTAATGACAATGCTAACAAAGATAACGCTATGCCTGTATTGATTGACAGATGAAATAATCAATGAATGTCGTGGAAAAGAACCATATTTGTTTTGAAGCTTGTTCTGTTATGCCAAAATCTGCATCCCAAGTTGGAAACACTATGCTTTCAAAGATAAGAAACAGTTATTATAGTAATGACAATTCTAACAAAGATAACGCTATGCCTGTATTGATTGACAGGTGAAATAATCAATGAGCTTCAGTGGAAAAAAGTTATATATTTTGAAGCTTGTTCTGTTATGCCAAAATCTCCATCCCAAGTTGGAAAACATACGATATACTTCTTTCCTTGCCCTCCCAAAAAATAGCCTTCATGAAGAGCAAGGTCTAGTTCAATTCTCAGGCTGCACGTATGGCCTGCTTGCTTGATTCTGAAGAATGGTTGGAAGCTACAATAAGTTGAAAAACCTGTTAAAAAATGAGGAAAGAAAAAGGCTCAGGCATATTTGACCTTGAGGTGTGTTGACTCTTCTTTCTTAGATCTCTGAAGCACTCTGTTATCAGGGCGCAATGATCGTTAGGCTGAAAGGCACTTAACAATCCATTACGACAAAGATTCTAAAGAATATCCTGATATTCCACTCTTTTCGTGAGTTCCTGCTGTCATCTGCTTGTGCTAACATGATTAATTTCTTTTCCCCATAGCTGGCCCTGTGCATTTATCTTCTTGCTGGACATTCTGATGCAGGGTAAAAGGGACACGCTACTTCAAGTGTCCTCCACTACACGGTGCAATGGTCAGACCAGACAAAGTAAAGGTGAGTTGGCCATTACCATTATAGTTCAATGGTGTTGTCTTTTCTAGATGCGTGAATTATGGGGCCTAACGTTGAACTAGAAAAATTGCTAAAGGTGGGAGGCATCATTTTCTATGGACGTCTGCACGTCTGTCTTGAAATATATTTGTTGCATTCGGATTGATCATTCACGCTTTGAGACATGTATTTGAAACACGAGATGCAACAGCTTCCAAGTGTCGGGAATTTTTTCCGTTTAGCTAATGATAGAAATGCTTTCGAAAATTCGACAGAGTTGGGTGCTGTCGCGTTTGCATGTTGAGCTGCAGCTGTCCTTAACTTGAATTTTCTCATCATTATGTGGTTTTCCAGGTTGGAGATTACCCTGAACGAGGTATTTTTGAGGAAGATGAGATATAAGCGCGCAATTGCAGTGGTCTCTCTCTCTCTCTCTCTCTCTGTTTCTACGTAGTAATTTGCAGTTTGCATTTTGTTAAGTGCCCGCGTACTGGATGAATCTGGCGGAGCCTTGTTTGTAATTACTATTGTGTATCCATTGCTTGAGCAATCATGCTCATAATCTCATACATCCTTACAATCTGCCTCTCGCAACTGTCATTTTCGCGTCGCTCATTATTACCATGCCTCCAATCACTTTCTCCCTGTTGCTGTTCATTTATTTAACTATGAAATTGGTGGAAGCACTATTAGCACTAAATCGACGAAATTGAAAGATTTATAACTAAATTGACATCCGTGCAATAGATTTTTGTAAATAGTCGATAAATTCAACGAGATGACTTCTGATACAGAGCTGATTGACCTTGCCTACAAAGGAAGGTGGGACAATCAGGCAGAGGCTAGGTAGAGGTCTCGCTAATCTGTCCAATTTCACCTATTGCAATCTTTAACTTCTTGCCCTGAGGTAGTAGATTTCTCTAACTACACGAGTGAAAAAACGAGCTTTTCACAGTAAATTGGCCAAGAGAGTCCCATAAGAGAAGTCGTTCGCCTCGTGTTTTGGAAATACCGCAAAATGAATCCTCGATTAGGCTCGTGAGCTGCTTGGATCGAGTCTTCGTCGAACCGGGATATGAGCAGTGAGTCAAGATCAACTCGAACCAAGCAAAAACATGCTTAGAGTAGAAAATACCTCGGGCCAAGAAATTTGTGAGAAAGCTTGACTTGATTGCACTTTAGGACAACCAATGGAGCCCAACGGTGGGTGTATCAACTCGATCGGCGACAATCAATGAGGAAAATTCAGGGGTATTGGTCAATGGGGGAAGCACATGTCTCGGGAGACGACGGTAGACTTCTGGTCATCTCTGAATTGGACATCTAAAGGCCAGCCAACTTTTCGCGCATTTTTCGGTCGAAAGAAAGATGTCATTCATACCATACTAATCGTTCGAGAGTTACATAATTCTAAGTTTGATTCTCTTTTGAATACCCGAATTTTCTTATCTTGTACTAAAATTTAATACCTATCTTAACTATGCCTTCAATTTACCAAATTTGATTGAAACTAAGTGATTTATTAACTTTTTTTTTTCCGATTAAATTATCAACTAAATTGGGATTATCAATTCTCATTTGATTTAATTACTTTAGTTTTATTTGATTTCTTTTAGGAATTTTGAAAAAAAAATCTACTGGTTTAATTAATAAGGAATAAAGTTGGTAAGTTCCAAATAGAGGTTGAAAACTACATATAATAATCGGTAGATTTATGGTGTTAGTGAGAATGCAAAATAGAAGTTGCTAAGTAATAAGATAAGTACTTTTGTTTCAAAAAACAGAAGTTGGTGATTCAAGAAAACCAATAAACGTCGGTAACTAACTCAAATAAGAACCAATAATGCTAAAAAAATCGATTATTTAATTGTATGAACATATTGATAAGTAAAGCAAATAAAATTGGGAATTTAAAATGACATAAATATTTGTAATTAAACGTGGTTACATTATCATTGAAAAGTTAGTAAGTTACACCGAAAAATTGGTACTTTATTGGAGGAAAGTGTTAGGTCACTTAAAAAAAAAATGGTATTTCCATATGATGGTCGACAAATTTAAGATATCGATAAGAAAGGGAAATACAATTTTCCAAATATAAGGGAAAGGTTTTTTTTTTCTCTTAATCAGAGGTATTAAAAGTTAGCAATGTACAATTGAATGGACAAAAATTGGTACCTAAATCAATAAAATTTTATTGATAACTTAATAGAATAAAAGTTGGTAATTACTTTAATATACATTGATGATTTATGAAAAAGAGTTGGTAAATTTAACTAGTTCGTAATAATATAAATAAAAGTTGATAAATTAAACTAAAACAAAAAAAAAGTTGCTAAAAGCAACTCAACAAGATTTGTTAACCAAAACTAGTTGGTAATTGATAATTCGGTAAGTAACTCTGATAAAAATTATGTATTCATATGAGTTTTGATAAATTTAAGGAGTTTATAAAAGGGAAAAGTTGTTAAATGATTACAAAAATTGATAAATTAAATAAAAGGTAGTTGAATCCAACGAGAACTAATAACCCAAATCTAATGTGGTAATCTGATTGAACAAAAAAGTTGGTTGGCGAGAAATACAAATAAAAAGTTCAGTAAAAACAGAAAATCCATAACTCTTGAACCCGAAAAAAGTGTTAGCAACCTTAGAAAAGTTTTCCTAAGTTACCAATAAGTTACTGATAAATCAAGTAACCGTAAACTCTTTTTACAATTTCTTAGAGAAATCTACCGGCACGAAATCGAATCCTATTTGTCTTCCGACAGGGACAATAGAATCGTCTAGGGTTCGGATAAGCCCAAAAGCAACCAAATTCAATCTCATCAATATCAAAGACAGGAATTGAAGCCCCAATTGCATTAAATATATTCCCACCGAATACATAATTAACATTTATAAAGTTCTGCTGATCACATTGGTTTGAGCATTATGCTTGGTAATGAGGACTGCTCCTAAGGCTGCGTATGGTAACCATTCTCATTCTCTGATTCTGTTCCCTTGAACGGTAAAGAATGAGAATTATGTTGGTAACCCAAATAATTCTGATTTTGATTCTGTTCCCAGAATCAGTTTTAAAGAATCAGAATCAGTTTTAGAGCAAATCCAGAACAAAAAAAAAGTTGGTTTTGAAAAAAGAATCACTTTTGACAATCACAAACATAATGAAATCTTACATCTTTCACTTTTCTATTTCAGTTTTCTCATCACTTTTCTCTTAACCTAATATAAAATAAAAATAAAATTTAAAAAAAAATTGGAAATTTTTTTGAAATCACAAAAAATTTAGAAATTTCCTAAAAATAGAAAAGCTTAGATTATGCTAGTTTGACCTCATTTTCATAAATTGGGGCCTAAATTTCCTAGATTTCCTAAATTTCACTCTTCTACAAAAAATGTTGTAGAAGATGAGGGCATCCAACATGCAGATGGTGACATATATACTCGTAGCCGTGTGTCACAAAATGTGTTCATCTACACATGGAGCTGGAGCCAAACACCCACTTGGATTTAGGACAAAAGTTGCAAAATGATAGTGAAGGACTCGTACTTCATATGAAGGAGGACAATTTGGTCTTTTTTTTTCAGTGGATAATTTGTTATTTGGCTGTTATGTTTGTATGTATTTGGACAACGCAACAGTTAAAGAAAAAATGATTCTTACCTTACCAAAAAAAAAAACATTTAAAGAAAAAATGAGTCCTTAATATGAAAACGTGTCCCATGCTTCAATCGAACTTCAAACATCATATATTAATTTGTGTTTCATTTATGACATGCTAAAAAAATAAATGTATTTTAAATTATTTTTGTGTGCATTGGAAATTAGCCTTCATTTAGGATGAAATTTTACAAAGTAACTACATAGTTATTTGACTTAAATGAAAAAAAATTAGAAGGAGAAACAGTTTTTTGAAATATAATTTTGTACAGTTATCAAATGTGTTTTCTGGTTCTCCAAACTCATCCAGGAACAGAATAAAAAAAAAGTCATTTTAATCAGAATCAATTTTTGGGATCAGAATCGTTACCATACGCAGTCACCACTTAATCAATTCTCCACCCCCCCCAAAAAAAAAAAAATCTTTTCAATTTCACCAACGAAGGCATCCCTTTAAATTTTATAGTGACTGCGGTTGCAGTTGGTGGGATTAAACTTGACAGCTTGATCATCCTCTCCCCCCATCCAATCTTCATCACGTCACGTCCCTATTTTTTGCATGTCACAAGCAACGTAGGCATCCCATATTTTAATTCTGGCCCAACTCGGTTGAATGAGTCTTCGAAAACGACCAGATGGTTATTGACTCTGCTACTCCGTGACTAAGCCTTTTGTCATGGAGATGGAGTGGAGGCCACGGCCACCAGCGTCTGCGCGTACAGGGTATTCATTCGTCAACTCGTCGTTTTCTACATTTTCTCCTTCATCTTCAACCCATGTTTCGGCGCTCATCTTTCTCTTCTTTTCTTGTTTATTTGGGCTTTGTCACTTGGTGTTGACGGAGTAAACGCTCCCCACCATTAAAATAAATGCAGCACTTGGAGATAAGAAATGCATATGAATGTGGCTCTGGTGTGCTGATGTTTACATTGCTCGTCAGTTGGATCAACGAACTCCATTCCGAAGTTGTCACGGATAATAATTCATGTTTTCCTGATAAGAAAGGGAGAGAGAGAGAGAGAGAGAGAGAGAGAGAGAGAGAAGATTGCTAGGAGAGAAGGGTATGCTGGGAGTTGGCAACCAGCCTTTCTCATTTTGCCATCATGTCAACCCAGTTCCAAGTGTCTCTTGATGAAGAATTCCATATGATGCAACTGCTGAAGCTGAAAGAACAACCTTGAATTCTCCGAGTTTCGAGATTCTGAGTCATGGGTGTGCGAGTTCTGGCAATTCTGCTAGTTGTTCTCCTTGGAGATTCCATTGGAGATGCGGCTACAAATCCTTATGATTGTAAGCTTGGTTCAACCCTTTCTTGACGTTTATGTCCCAAGATGTATTATTTCATATAGGTGGGACCCCCCACCTATATGAAATAATACATCTTGGGACATAAACGTCAAGAAAGGGTTGAACCAAGCTTACAATCATAAGGATTTGTAGCCGCATCTCCAATGGAATCTCCAAGGAGAACAACTAGCAGAATTGCCAGAACTCGCACACCCATGACTCAGAATCTCGAAACTCGGAGAATTCAAGGTTGTTCTTTCAGCTTCAGCAGTTGCATCATATGGAATTCTTCATCAAGAGACACTTGGAACTGGGTTGACATGATGGCAAAATGAGAAAGGCTGGTTGCCAACTCCCAGCATACCCTTCTCTCCTAGCAATCTTCTCTCTCTCTCTCTCTCTCTCTCTCTCTCTCTCCCTTTTCTTATCAGGAAAACATGAATTATTATCCGTGACAACTTCGGAATGGAGTCTCGTTGATCCAACTGACGAGCAATGTAAACATCAGCACACCAGAGCCACATTCATATGCATTTCTTATCTCCAAGTGCTGCATTTATTTTAATGGTGGGGAGCGTTTACTCCGTCAACACCAAGTGACAAAGCCCAAATAAACAAGAAAAGAAGAGAAAGATGAGCGCCGAAACATGGGTTGAAGATGAAGGAGAAAATGTAGAAAACGACGAGTTGACGAATGAATTACCCTGTACGCGCAGACGCTGGTGGCCGTGGCCTCCACTCCATCTCCATGACAAAAGGCTTAGTCACGGAGTAGCAGAGTCATAACCATCTGGTCGTTTTCGAAGACTCATTCACCGAGTTGGGCCAGAATTAAAATATGGGATGCCTACGTTGCTTGTGACATGCAAAAAATAGGGACGTGACGTGATGAAGATTGGATGGGGGGAGAGGATGATCAAGCTGTCAAGTTTTAATCCCACCAACTGCAACCGCAGTCACTATAAAATTTAAAGGGATGCCTTCGTTTGGTGAAATTGAAAAGATTTTTTTTTTTGGGGGGGGGTGGAGAATTGATTTAAGTGGTGACTGCGTATGGTAACGATTCTGATCCAAAAATTGATTCTGATTAAAATGACTTTTTTTTTATTCTGTTCCTGGATGAGTTTTGGAGAACCAGAAACACATTTGATAACTGTACAAAATTTATATTTCAAAAAACTGTTTCTCCTTCTAATTTTTTTTCATTTAAGTCAAATAACTATGTAGTTACTTTGTAAAATTTCATCCTAAATGAAGGCTAATTTCCAATGCACACAAAATAATTTAAAATACATTTATTTTTTTAGCATGTCATAAATGAAACACAAATTTTAATATATGATGTTTGAAGTTCGATTGAAGCATGGGACACGTTTTCATATTAAGGACTCATTTTTTCTTTAAATGTTTTTTTTTTTGGTAAGGTAAGAATCATTTTTTCTTTAACTGTTGCGTTGTCCAAATACATACAAACATAACAGCCAAATAACAAATTATCCACTGAAAAAAAAAGACCAAATTGTCCTCCTTCATATGAAGTACGAGTCCTTCACTATCATTTTGCAACTTTTGTCCTAAATCCAAGTGGGTGTTTGGCTCCAGCTCCATGTGTAGATGACACATTTTGTGACACACGGCTACGAGTATATATGTCACCATCTGCATGTTGGATGCCCTCATCTTCTACAACATTTTTTGTAGAAGAGTGAAATTTAGGAATCTAGGAAATTTAGGCCCCAATTTATGAAAATGAGGTCAAACTAGCATAATCTAAGCTTTTCTATTTTTAGGAAATTTCTAAATTTTTTGTGATTTTTCAAAAATTTTCCAATTTTTTTTTAAATTTTTATTTTTATTTTTATATTAGGTTAAGAGAAAAGTGATGAGAAAACTGAAATAGAAAAGTGAAAGATGTAAGATTTCATTATGTTTTGTGATTGTCAAAAGTGATTCTTTTTTCAAAACCAACTTTTTTTTTGTTCTGGATTTGCTCTAAAACTGATTCTGATTCTTTAAAACTGATTCTGGGAACAGAATCAAAATCAGAATTATTTGGGTTACCAACATAATTCTCATTCTTTACCGTTCAAGGGAACAGAATCAGAGAATGAGAATGGTTACCATACGCAGCCTTAGGAGCAGTCCTCATTACCAAGCATAATGCTCAAACCAATGTGATCAGCAGAACTTTATAAATGTTAATATGTATTCGGTGGGAATATATTTAATGCAATTGGGGCTTCAATTCCTGTCTTTGATATTGATGAGATTGAATTTGGTTGCTTTTGGGCTTATCCGAACCCTAGACGATTCTATTGTCCCTGTCGGAAGACAAATAGGATTCGATTTCGTGCCGGTAGATTTCTCTAAGAAATTGTAAAAAGAGTTTACGGTTACTTGATTTATCAGTAACTTATTGGTAACTTAGGAAAACTTTTCTAAGGTTGCTAACACTTTTTTCGGGTTCAAGAGTTATGGATTTTCTTGTTTTTACTGAACTTTTTATTTGTATTTCTCGCCAACCAACTTTTTTGTTCATCAGATTACCACATTAGATTTGGGTTATTAGTTCTCGTTGGATTCAACTACCTTTTATTTAATTTATCAATTTTTGTAATCATTTAACAACTTTTCCCTTTTATAAACTCCTTAAATTTATCAAAACTCATATGAATACATAATTTTTATCAGAGTTACTTACCGAATTATCAATTACCAACTAGTTTTGGTTAACAAATCTTGTTGAGTTGCTTTTAGCAACTTTTTTTTTTGTTTTAGTTTAATTTATCAACTTTTATTTATATTATTTACGAACTAGTTAAATTTACCAACTCTTTTTCATAAATCATCAATGTATATTAAAGTAATTACCAACTTTTATTCTATTAAGTTATCAATAAATTTTATTGATTTAGGTACCAATTTTTGTCCATTCAATTGTACATTGCTAACTTTTAATACCTCTGATTAAGAGAAAAAAAACCTTTCCCTTATATTTGGAAAATTGTATTTCCCTTTCTTATCGATATCTTAAATTTGTCGACCATCATATGGAAATACCATTTTTTTTTTTAAGTGACCTAACACTTTCCTCCAATAAAGTTACCAATTTTTCGGTGTAACTTACTAACTTTTCAATGATAATGTAACCACGTTTAATTACAAATATTTATGTCATTTTAAATTCCCAATTTTATTTGCTTTACTTATCAATATGTTCATACAATTAAATAATCGATTTTTTTAGCATTATTGGTTCTTATTTGAGTTAGTTACCGACGTTTATTTGGTTTTTCTTGAATCACCAACTTCTGTTTTTTGAAACAAAAGTACTTATCTTATTACTTAGCAACTTCTATTTTGCATTCTCACTAACACCATAAATCTACCGATTATTATATGTAGTTTTCAACCTCTATTTGGAACTTACCAACTTTATTCCTTATTAATTAACCCAGTAGATTTTTTTTTCAAAATTCCTAAAAGAATCAAATAAACTAAAGTAATTAAATCAAATGAGAATTGATAATCCCAATTTAGTTGATAATTTAATCGGAAAAAAAAAGTTAATAAATCACTTAGTTTCAATCAAATTTGGTAAATTGAAGGCATAGTTAAGATAGGTATTAAATTTTAGTACAAGATAAGAAAATTCGGGTATTCAAAAGAGAATCAAACTTAGAATTATGTAACTCTCGAACGATTAGTATGGTATGAATGACATCTTTCTTTCGACCGAAAAATGCGCGAAAAGTTGGCTGGCCTTTAGATGTCCAATTCAGAGATGACCAGAAGTCTACCGTCGTCTCCCGAGACATGTGCTTCCCCCATTGACCAATACCCCTGAATTTTCCTCATTGATTGTCGCCGATCGAGTTGATACACCCACCGTTGGGCTCCATTGGTTTGTCCTAAAGTGCAATCAAGTCAAGCTTTCTCACAAATTTCTTGGCCCGAGGTATTTTCTACTCTAAGCATGTTTTTGCTTGGTTCGAGTCGATCTTGACTCACTGCTCATATCCCGTTTCGACGAAGACTCGATCCAAGCAGCTCACGAGCCTAATCGAGGATTCATTTTGCGGTATTTCCAAAACACGAGGCGAACGACTTCTCTTATGGGACTCTCTTGGCCAATTTACTGTGAAAAGCTCGTTTTTTCACTCGTGTAGTTAGAGAAATCTACTACCTCAGGGCAAGAAGTTAAAGATTGAAATAGGTGAAATTGGACAGATTAGCGAGACCTCTACCTAGCCTCTGCCTGATTGTCCCACCTTCCTTTGTAGGCAAGGTCAATCAGCTCTGTATCAGAAGTCATCTCGTTGAATTTATCGACTATTTACAAAAATCTATTGCACTGATGTCAATTTAGTTATAAATCTTTCAATTTCGTCGATTTAGTGCTAATAGTGCTTCCACCATTTCATAGTTAAATAAATGAACAGCAACAGGGAGAAAGTGATGGAGGCATGGTAATAATGAGCGACGCGAAAATGACAGTTGCGAGAGGCAGATTGTAAGGATGTATGAGATTATGAGCATGATTGCTCAAGCAATGGATACACAATAGTAATTACAAACAAGGCTCCGCCAGATTCATCCAGTACGCGGGCACTTAACAAAATGCAAACTGCAAATTACTACGTAGAAACAGAGAGAGAGAGAGAGAGAGACCACTGCAATTGCGCGCTTATATCTCATCTTCCTCAAAATACCTCGTTCAGGGTAATCTCCAACCTGGAAAACCACATAATGATGAGAAAATTCAAGTTAAGGACAGCTGCAGCTCAACATGCAAACGCGACAGCACCCAACTCTGTCGAATTTTCGAAAGCATTTCTATCATTAGCTAAACGGAAAAAATTCCCGACACTTGGAAGCTGTTGCATCTCGTGTTTCAAATACATTTCTCAAAGCGTGAATGATCAATCCGAATGCAACAAATATATTTCAAGACAGACGTGCAGACGTCCATAGAAAATGATGCCTCCCACCTTTAGCAATTTTTCTAGTTCAACGTTAGGCCCCATAATTCACGCATCTAGAAAAGACAACACCATTGAACTATAATGGTAATGGCCAACTCACCTTTACTTTGTCTGGTCTGACCATTGCACCGTGTAGTGGAGGACACTTGAAGTAGCGTGTCCCTTTTACCCTGCATCAGAATGTCCAGCAAGAAGATAAATGCACAGGGCCAGCTATGGGGAAAAGAAATTAATCATGTTAGCACAAGCAGATGACAGCAGGAACTCACGAAAAGAGTGGAATATCAGGATATTCTTTAGAATCTTTGTCGTAATGGATTGTTAAGTGCCTTTCAGCCTAACGATCATTGCGCCCTGATAACAGAGTGCTTCAGAGATCTAAGAAAGAAGAGTCAACACACCTCAAGGTCAAATATGCCTGAGCCTTTTTCTTTCCTCATTTTTTAACAGGTTTTTCAACTTATTGTAGCTTCCAACCATTCTTCAGAATCAAGCAAGCAGGCCATACGTGCAGCCTGAGAATTGAACTAGACCTTGCTCTTCATGAAGGCTATTTTTGGGAGGGCAAGGAAAGAAGTATATCGTATGTTTTCCAACTTGGGATGGAGATTTTGGCATAACAGAACAAGCTTCAAAATATATAACTTTTTTCCACTGAAGCTCATTGATTATTTCACCTGTCAATCAATACAGGCATAGCGTTATCTTTGTTAGAATTGTCATTACTATAATAACTGTTTCTTATCTTTGAAAGCATAGTGTTTTCCAACTTGGGATGCAGATTTTGGCATAACAGAACAAGCTTCAAAACAAATATGGTTCTTTTCCACGACATTCATTGATTATTTCATCTGTCAATCAATACAGGCATAGCGTTATCTTTGTTAGCATTGTCATTACTATAATAACTCTTTCTTTGCACCAATCAACGCTAAAATTAATCTAGAGATACAAGCTGACAGTGGGTCCTTGACAGTGACAAGTATATATAGCAACTGAAGTAAATGCTGAAAGAAAGATTGTGAAGAGGGACAAACATGCCATCATGCTTTCCCAATGGTTCATCATATTGAACTCCAACCCAGAAAACCAGGTGCAAGAGATTCTGCTTTGCCCACAAATTTTACTACTCCTCTTTTAGCCCCTGGCTCAATTCACACCTATCTCCCACCTTAACAATCAAAGAAGACAGAAACCACAAATTATGTCCATCCTGCTAGCAAGGCACAGAAACAGCACAAAATTTGACAAAAGGATAGCAAGAAACAGTACAAGAAAGAGAAATAGAACAAAACAAGAAATGTCTTTGTGCCTCTGATAGGACAACTTCAGCACGGATTATGTACTACATTTCCTCTTTCAAGTAACAGGCCAAATACATATTTACACTCAAAAACTCCCACAGCAATCAATCAGATTAAATCAATTCCGCTTCAAGCAGACTCACACAAAGATAAGCCGTTAGCAACTGTGGGCAAACAGTTAAGACTGCCAAAAACTTCTGTAGTTTTAGTTCTCTTAGATATTGAATTACCACAACCAAAGCAGATAATAACTAACAATGCAAAACTCGTATAATGAAGCAATCCTTCACAAAGGAACCAAAATTCATTGATCTCTTCAGAGATGTAATATTTGCTAAGAATCATTCTCAAATGTACTAGTGTCAGAGCACTCAGAGTGGTAGCTGCTGTGTCATTTTATTTTTATTTCACTCTCACACCTCCATTCTAACCCAGAATGCTTCCCTACTTGTAGCCAGATTATTCTAAGATATATCAATAGTGAGAGATAGTTGATCACAAAAGGAAAAAGTAACCAAATTACTGACCTTGACATTCGCACAGAGATCTTCCATGTAGTTGTCTGTTATCTGCAGATAACAATAGTAGACAATTTCAAATGCCTCATCCAGAGATATTGTTGAATACGGACATTGGATCATTGATCGGACAGGCATGATTGGAACGGGGGGGAAAAAAAACACCTTCCATGACTGGCATACAAAGTACATAAGAGACGGGACGGAAAGTTCCGCCGAAACACAACTTTGGAGCCATATGAATTTAACGGTAGTAATACCTAGTACCTTCAGCTAGTCAAACTCAAGACATTACCTTCGGCTCAAAGCTGATGGATTTTGGGATGAGACCTTTTCCTTAAATTTTCTGAAAGTTCCTGGAAAAGAAGAAATAGATCTTCAAGCCATTCAAAGACAAGACAAAGCAATAAAATTAGAAAAATATAAATGCGCACAATAAGGCATGCACCGTAGGATATTACTCTCCCCCTACCAAGCAACACTATGATTAAATCCTCCAACATCAGTCATGATCAACTTCATTATATTCCACTATTAACCTTAAAATCCATTTTATCTGGCAAAAAACAGTATAGGCCGTGAGAAATAACCAATTTTATTTGGCAGTGAAAGCTCAGACAATTCCAAAACAAGTACATCTCTTCATATGGAGTTGCACCAACTTGTTCTCATAACTTTGGTAAATAAATGTGGTTACAAGTTTTTTTCCATGATTAAAAGTATGGTACCATTAAGTGAATGCTAAATGACTAAATAATCTTTGTGGTAAATATACTTCAACAAACGGATAGGTAAACTTCATGCTAAAAACACACCATCGCGTTTATCATAAGCTTCATCTGAAATTTGATATTTTCCACCAATGAAGTATCTTCTAACCAGCCACCAGAGGTTACAGATGATGGATCAGCATCTATAATATGCAACCGGTACCTTTCAAGAAAAAATTAGCCAAATCATAGATCAATCAATAAACAAACAAGAAAGAGGTGCAAAGTAAAAAGAATTTCACAACCAAAATAGCAGTTCGTAGATGATATTTTAGGAGAAAACACAACATTCCTGAAAATGCCCAAACAGATTAAAAAATCACAAGTCACAACCAACAAATGCATCTTTCTCCCTTGGCGAAAATATAATCCACTGAACCATATAAAGAGTGGTGGAAAAGTAAGTCTATACCGCTCTTTTCATGGTTGCAAATAATTTGCTGAACAAACAACTAGGAGACCAATTTTATTCATAACACAAATTCTTTTTAGCACGAATTATCTGCTACTATCGCCATTTCACGACATGTAACCAAACGTCTGCATAGTAAAGCGTATGACAGCCTAGAAAGGGCATGATGATTAAATTTTTGGCAGGAACTCATCAGTTTATGATTTATCTATTAAGCAATAGATAGGTAAATAACCTGACAGGCCATTCCTATTTCCTTTAAGCTCTGACAAATAGGCAGAAAGAAGTACAGTCCTTATTAAGTGTACCCGGAAGTCTTAACCAAGGAGGAAGTGATGCATTCACTTAAATATCAGCCTTGACAAAGCATTTAGCTAGTCAAGAAAGACCAAATATTAAAATAACAGCTAATAATTCGCACGAAGATCTCATCCAACATCTTACACAGTGCACAACCATGAAGTGCAACAGTTTGCAAAAATAAAGGATAAAATAAGTCAGATAATTGATCTAGACTTTCATGAAATATTTCATAGGCACCCCTTATATTTGGGAAGTTTTCCCTAAACCACTAGAGGAGAAGACATTTCAATGGGTCAATTACAGATAATCCTGTCTAGTTCATTTTCGCACAGAAAATAAAGGAATAAGTATTTCTCCCTGAATCCCTCCGAACCACTTCAAAGTTCACTATTAGAAGGTTCCCAATCCCTCCGAAAAAGGGATGATCTGAATGGATTCCTTCCATTTTCTTCTGTCCTAATCACCCCTACGGAAGTTGACACATTAGTTAATCCATTCTTCTCTTCTCTTCATTTCCTTTCCCCAGTGATTGAGTGAATCTTTTCTCTTCTTTCCAGATCAGCCCATCCAAACATAGTGAGGCAAAGGGTTCCTGGGTCGACTGCTGTATTTCAACATGTCATCCCTCTCTATTCTAAGAAGCCAACAAATCTTTCAACAGGAATGCAATTGCAGGATAAATATGCTGTGATTGGATACAAGCGGGGCAATTAAACAGGGACTCCAAAAAATCTCAGCATTACAACACGCACAGAGAATGCGGAACTGACCCATCAAGCGGAGAGTAAAAACCAAGTGGCCGGCAGTTATCATCCAAGTTGGAAACTTTGGAGCCAGTGTCATCATAGAGCTCGAGCGCATCGATTCCACAGACGTACCGCATTTCTTCCAAAGCTTCTCCTTCACAGACTCCACCGTGTCTGGCCATCAACAGTGAAATAAGAACAAACAACCAGCTTCATCAGATCATCAGCGTTGCTCCATAAAAAAGAAAACATCAAGATTGAACTGTAGCCTAACAGCGAATCAGACCCGAAGCTAAACTTCCTGCCATTACCAACAAAAAAGGAGCTGTCACCTGAAGTGAGAGACTGATTTCGGAAGAGAAGGTCTTGAGGTTGGAATGTGAGAGGCGTAGAAGCACGGAATCGTCCCCCGGAAGCTGCTGTAACCTGCTTGCCATCACAGGGCGTCGTTCTGCTCCCTCCTGAATCACCCAGAAAAATTCGCTCGATTTGAACTACCAGGGCGGATTCGAAAAGCAAAATGCAAACAAAGGAATCCGCCAAAATCAATGCTTCGCCAGCAAATTTCGCTCTTTCCACCTCCGTCTAATTAGATCCGGTCGGGGGAGCGGGCTTAAACGAGTTTGGACGGGAAAAAGCCCATTCACTGGGCCGGACGTGATACCAGTCCAGAGAAGATTTGTCCAAACCGCCGATGACCAAGACCGCCGAATTTTCCTTCTTTATCGTCGTGTTCGAGCGAAGGAGTGAGTTCTTTCAATCATTGGTTCTGTTGTCTCCATGGGTTGTCCTAGAGTGCCGGTGTGTAATGGGCCTGACCTCTTATCTACTCAAATATGTTTCGGCAGTTCCTGGTCACATTTTATTGGGTCAGCTCCGAAGCCTTTGAGAGAGAGCTCTGAGAACGTGGGAAGTGGAAGTGGAAGTGGGAGCGATGGAGGTGGGAGGTGGGGCTAGGGGCGGCGGCGAAGACATTCCGGCTGGAGAAGGCGGTGTGCAGCCCACGGGCTGTTCATGATGTGCCCCAACCGTTGGGACCCCTCTCTGTCTCCCTCTCGCGCCCCCTCCGTCTCCCCGACGATGATGTCCCCGTCATGGTCCCCATTTCCCACCTCCTCGCTCCGCCTCCCTCCGCCTCCTCGTCCCGGCGTCTCCGACCTCTCTCCCTCGCAGCATCACTCCCTCCTGGTCCATCATTTCGCTCTGTCCCTCCCACGCCTTCCCTTTCGATGGACTGATCGTGTGCTCTTCTTTTGTCTATGAACAGACGCAGGTGAGGCGGATGCTGCGGCTGTCGGATGAGGACGAGAGGAAGGCGAGGGAGTTCGAGAAGATGTGCGGAGCGCTGAGGGAAGCGCCCGGCTGCGTGGAGGGAGTTCGGGGGGAGAGTGTTCAGGTCTCCCACTCTGTTGAGGACATGGTCAAGTGCATCCTCCTCTGTAACTGCCAGTTTGTCTTCTTCTCCTCCTCCTCGCCGTTCACACCTTACCCGTTATTAGCTCTTTGAGTTTCTCTTACTGAGAAATCTGTACTGTTCCCGTCTTTTATGGAGTGGCCATCTTCACTCCAACTCTATTGCTGCCTCTTCAAAATCCATATATGATCCCCGGAACTATTCGCAAACAATATGAACCGGACTATCAAAAAGATTTTTAAATGTCGGCTTTCGGTTTTGAAGAGAGAAACGAGAAAAGAAAGGGTGCGATCATATCAGCACTAATACAACGGATCTCATTAGAACTCCGAAGTTAAGCGTGCTTGGGCGAGAGTAGTACTAGGATGGGTGGGAAGTCCTCGTGTTGCACTCCTTATTTTCGTTTTTCCTTCCCAAAAAAAAAAACAAGAAAAGAAAGGAATGTATATGCTTAGTTTCAAACTCTGCATAAGCGGGTCCAACCTGTGATGGATGAAAAAAGTACTTTTTAATGTCTATACAGCTTGATGCCTTACTCAGGCTTTGACAGATCAGGCTGCACAAATCCCACTCATTCACATTTCGAGTAACTCGTAGGGTGACTGATCAGCTTCTTGATTAGGTGGTCGAGGACTTTGAGCATGCTCAAGCACTTTGCGAGCTGCAGCTTGAGCTGCAGCGTAACTCATCTTGCGTGGAAAGTACAGATGGTGTTCGCGATATCCCCAAGGCATGGCTTCACATTTGGCTCCGACAACACCTGCTGCAAAGGAGGCAAAGAGAAAGGGGGCAGATGCAATACTCGAACAAATTTAATGACCAAGTTTGCAGACGTTACATCTGAAGCACAAGTAGCTACAAGCACTGGGATGGAGGCCGTCAAATTGGGTATTCGCATCCATGAGAATGACCAGCTGAGCTCAGGCTTAACTTCTTCAGATGGCTGTAGCTCACATTGTGACCACCAATCTCGTCTAGCTTGTGATGAAACTTGTGAGATTTCTGAGGAAGCTTGCAAGCGAGGTGCAAA